>CACRXK020010652.1:1433-17368 GCA_902702795.2 Paramuricea clavata | reverse complement strand
CCACAGAAAAATTCATATTACTAGAACACATTGGTATTGAAGGAACTAGATGCTGTTCCAAAATATCACTTACTCGAACCGTCCTGACCGCGTAGCTCAGTTGGAAGAGCATTGGGCTAGTATTCCAAAGGTCGTAGGTTCGAATCCCACCGTGGCTGGGCATGTTTTTCAAGCTCGCCCGGTGTGGATATGCACTCAGAGTAACATCGCAAACATAATAAAGTTGATATTTTGAATAATTATGTTAATTGTTACTTATGCTTTCTTCCTGCCTTGCTTTTTGTATATAAGATCGACAAGATAGTTAAAGAAGTTGAGGACTTACAAGACATAGAAAAAGAGCTAGTTCAGCCTCAGACATCAGGTAGTTCCAGAAACTCGGTGTAGTATTCAGTGTAGTGTTCAGTGTAGTGTTCATCAGGGTCTAAGATTTGCAGTATCCTAAACTGCACGAGATACTAAAATATGGCTTTGGGTGCCAAACTGGGGATTACCTGTATCTGGATACTTCAAAATTTCAGATATTAGGACTGTTATGTCCCTTATAGCCACCAGTCAGCTTGTGAATGCAACAAGTTTTCTGGTTTGACAAAATATATTGTAGTTTATTAAAAGATCATTTGCATTTTAATGTATTATTGATGCCATTTACTGACTTCAAAATGCATTTCAGCCAATAACTTTAGAAAATACATGTCAAACTGCACTCTGAATATAAAAGCAACTTGTGTGCTTGTGTGATTACAGTTATTATTTAGATGGGTCAGTAAATACCGCTTATGGTAACCTGTATCCAGTGGGATTCTGGAATCTCGGGGATTCCAAAACTGTGAACCCTGGTATCCTAGTTGCATACTGAGAAAAAATTTCAATTTCAGACCTGGATGATAGTGCAGGGAAAAGAAAGTGGAGGACTCCTACATTTCTAGTCAATGGAAAGAATGGATTAAGTCCTTCGTTAGCCAGGCAGAGAAGAAAACGAACATTTGAAGCAGCCAGGACTATTCATGGTGGAAAGGACAAATTATCGGTTCCAACATCGATAGGTTTGCTAGACACAGCAATGGTAAAGACTTCTAAAGATATTTTAGTTGATGTCATGTCTTCTAGCAAAAAGTTCAAGCGCTCAGTCATGCCCAGAGTGTATAAGAAATTGTTAAATTCTTATGAGTCGTCGGAAGAGAATTTAATTAGGAGCATAGCTGTGTATTATAGTGGCGGTATTGTGGGGAAAAAGAAGTACCGTAAAATATATAAAGATAGTTGCTATCGATTAAAGGGCAAGGGAGGAAAATCTGTTCGGTTAAACATAATCAATAATTGCCCTTTACCTAGGCTTGTACCCTATAATCGCTTAATGCCCTACATCAAGTCAATTCCTTTGGGAACTATTTATAGCACTTATGACACATTGTGTGATGGGTTGGATGATGATGATAAGGTTCGTGGGTGCTATCGTAGGCTGAACGAGATGTTAGTGAAGTTAGCTGAGTTTTATCTCTCCGGATGTAGTGGGCATTCGATAACATGGTTTACAGAACCATACACATTTTTTGTTTCCTTGGGAGGTGATGGTGCCCCCTTTGGAAAGTATGACACAGCCTGTGCATGGCTTGTGGGCTTTCTGAATATTGGTAGGGGGATATTGAGTAGTAATGAAAACTACTTGCTCTTTGGAGCAAACTGCAGTGAGAATTGCATTGTTGTCCAAAGGTTTATTAAAATTCTTTTGGCTGACATTTGCCAGATTGAAAAAAATGATAATATCACCTGTTGTCATAATGGCAAGCAAGTCAGTGTTAAATTTCGCATTGGTGAACTCCCCAATGACATGAAAATGTTATCATTTTTAGGGGGAGAACTCAGCAATAGTGCAAAATTTTTCTCATCCTTTGCAAATGTGTCCAATGACAATGCTAATGATGTTTGTGGGACATTTGGAAGGGAAGGGAAGAACAAATGGAAGCCTTGGAAGTACTCAGAGAGATTGAAAGTTGTTAAAAGTGTTGAGCAGTTGAAGCAGAAGCTTTCAAAACAAATTCTTTCTGATGCCACTAAGAGATCCAAAGTTACAAGCTTTATTGCTGGAAAGAGTAGCAGGCAAGAATTTGAACCTCTTTTAGGGAAAATTGTTGACAGAGCTCATGTTGAGCCTTTGCACCTGAAAAATAATGCTTGTGCCCTTGCGCATCGGTATCTACTGGGCGAAGTTATGATGCTTTCCCATTTGCCAGATTCTGTTAAAGTATTTTCCCAAATTCCTGACAAATCTCCCATAGCTAGATTTGTTATGGTAATGAAAACCAAATGCCACCTATCTCGTCTTGCGAACCGAATTGTAAAGTGGTTCAATGATACAAGAGGTGATGGAAAGCCATTTGATTACCGCTTTACTGGAAAGGATTCCAGGGGACTTTTGCATAATTTCATGTACTTGATTGATGTTGTAGAGCCACTTGCAAAGAAAGGCTCCCGACAAGAATTGGTTTTTCATGCCCTGTCACATCTTTGCCTGACTTTACGTAAGTGTGTTTCCCTTTTTAGTCGCATTCATATCACCAGCAATGAAATTGTTGAGCTCAAGCATCACTGTAAGACTTACATAGCACTTAACAATCTTTTCTTTCGCCATCACCCAACTGCTTGGACTTTGGGTCATGTTGTGCCTGTCCATACACAGGAAATGAAAACAAAGTATGGAATGGGGCTTGGCTTGAACTCCATGGAAGGAAGAGAAGCCAAGCACATTTCTATTTCCCGATATTGTGGGAACACTAATTACCACAGCAGGTGGGAACAGGTCTTTTTACATGAGTATGTGTCCTTAATCTGGCTCCGTGAAAGGGGCTATAACACCACAAAACCTATCACCTCAAGTGTTCTGGTTTATGAGCCTAAACGTATTAAGGAACCTGGCTTTTGTAATTGTGGGCTGGAGAAAGAAGAACAGTCTTCTGGATGCAAGTACTGCATTCATCCATTAAGGGCTGATATTGTTAAAAGGGTTGAAAAAGCATGTAAGTGAGTGTTGATGGAGATTGGTATGTCTTGTCTATGCAATGTTTGGGCAATTGGGCAAAGGGATACAAACCTGTTTCACTTTTCAACAATATTCTAAAAATATCTAGCCATATTTTCTGGGGGGATGGGATCAGGTGGGGGGGGGGTGGAATCCCCCCACCCCCACCCCACAGATTCTGAATTCCCATCCAAATCTAAAAAGAGCTAAATCTTGGGTGGGAGCATTTCCCCCCATTTACACCAAAGTCAACAGTTGAAAGGGACAGAATGATCTTTAGATGGGGAATTACCGAGGGGGAATTCCCCCCTAAATAAAACCCCCCCTGAAATTTAGGGGGAACCTCCCACCCAACATCCAAAAACTAATATATCCCTGAGCCGTGTACATGCGGAATGCCATTTTATGCAGTTCATATTGTTGCTGTGTTTTTGCAAGACAGCTGGTGTAGAAATTCTCGTGCAGAAATCATCCCAAAATTGAATTATTATTTAGGGAACTAATTTCATGGGAAGATTTTCCTCCCGATGCTCTGAATAACACTACCACTGCTGCCTCACCATTTGTTTACTCAATTTGGTGAGGAGCGACATGCAGTGCTGCAACCATCCAGCCACCACCCTTTACCTCTGCATGTTTAGAGTAAATGTTTATAGTTGATTACTGCATAGCACACCACACATGATAGCACACCACACATGAACTTACTAGTTTTTACAATTGTTAAGCAAATAATTTAATGTATGTTATCTATACATTTTATACAAACAGTAAAGTTTGGTCCATGTGGGGAACGGGTTCCCAGTGCATATTTTCGTCACCCACAAAGGGCAAAGCATTCAAAGTGCATAAAAGAAACTTTACTGTCTGGCATTTTATGAAAGTTTATGATGTTTAATAAAAGTTATGTACTTATCAAAGTTAGCTCTAGGTAAGGGTAATATGTAACATAATCATAGGTCTCCCTAAAAGGTCTTTTATTTTGAAAAAAAATCATAAAATTGCTTTGACCCATTTTGTCGCATTGCACCATGGCGCACCCTACTTTAATATTTTACTTCGTCTAACGTCAGGCGATTTTACTCGACAAGGGGAGAGCGCTCGCGCTTAATGGGTTAATGCAATGTTTATATTCTCTGTTGCTGATTAATAACACTAAAACCTCTATAATTCGTATTAAATGAAGTACGTGCTACATAGTGCATGCATTGCATTATAAACTGTATATTAATTCCCCAAGGTTGGCAAGAAAATACTGATCCAACACTATACAAAAACTAAATGATGAAAAACTTGTAGATAGAGATCCTGCATTACATTTTTTTCTTTCACCACATTAAAATGAGTGAATAAAATTTTTGTGAAAATTCATCACATTTTTTACTCACTAAAATTAAATTTTTCCCAACTGTGTGGGATGACAACTGCTCACCTGACGACACAAAATAAGGCTCTCTGATTGGCCAAGATTTCAGTCAGCCTTTAGCTTTATTTTGTGATGTCGGGCGAGCAGCAGCTGTCATCCCGCATATATTTTTCTTGCCAACCTTGGGAAATAATATACATAATGATGCAACACAGCAAGCTACTTTTCCAAGAGACCTATGACATAATATGTAGCCAATGGTCCGGCAATGCTTCACCAGTGTCATTAATTGTCGTTGATCATTGATGAATAAAATCCTTTGTCTCTTGTAAATCTTTCACTGAAAATCATTCCCCATCAATGATCAAACGACCATGGCCTTTGAGAGCACCATCAACAATCGCAGACCGTCTGTGACATGTGAGAACAAAAAATACTTCTAGGGTAGTAAAATTGACATTTAACAGATTCTATTATGCCAAATATGCCTAGCCTGGAGCATAACATATTAACATAATTACATTTTTGCAAATGTTTTACTATAGGAGAGTTTATCTCAAAATGAGACATGTTTCAAACCATTGCAACTATTCAATAAAGTTTAGCAAATTGAAATGTGCAGTGTTTACTATCTGTTACAGTCATGTTGGGGAAATCCGTAGGCATTCCACTCACCAAAGTTAAATGAAATTATCAGCTGCCCCTTGCGAATATAATAAGTTAAAGCAAAATCTTTTGTGTCCGTTACCAAGACATTAACACGGTGACCTTTACGATAACCAGCCAAGGTCCTTTTCATATAACCAGTAACATCTTTTGAACTAAGCGAACTCAAAAAGTTTTTCACCGATACAATTGAGGTGAAAGAGACAACAATAGCTTTTTTATTTCGGGCGACATAACAGTTTGGAGGGTTAAATATCTGGCTTTTGTGACGTTCAATTGATTGCACTAGTACAAGAAAAAGTTCTTGTGGAATATCCCTTTTAATCTCGGAATAGTATGGCCGTCTAATGCTTCGTCTTGCAGCCATCCTTCTGTAAATTCCTTCGAGCCATATGAATGATTCCCTCCTGAAAACGGACCCTGCGTCTATTTTGCATCCGAACAATAAACGAGAAATGCCTGGTTGATTGAATTCACAATTTTCTGCTACAGCTTTATTAGTTTTCAACATTTCAGCACCATCGTCACATTTTTCGTCCTCAAAAACGGCATCAATCGCTGCTTCCACACTAAATTCGGCCGCCATTTTTTATGTGGTTTCCATAGTTTCAAGCTGTTACAATTAGATATACTTCATGTAACTCGTAAACATTATGTATCGCCGATAGGTGTATTCCGCTGATCACAAGTTTTGACAACATGTCATTTTCCGATTCATCTGTGCCCGGCGTGGAGTAAAAACGCAACGTTTAGCATTGGCTTTACGTATAAAATCCAAGAATTGTAGAGTATGATTACCTTGTCGGCTTCTTCCATGAGCCTTCCACCTCCGTAAGCAACCAATGTGTTCCCACGGACGTTGGTAACACGAATGCCAAATTTGCTGTCTTCATCATGCATGTATTTACATAGAAGATGTCCTATGACGGCTGGCGTGACTTTCATAGGTAAGGCAGCCCTTGGTGTTCTAGAATGAAAGAGAGCATTACAAACGAAAAGAAAAGACATAATTAATTTATTTTGTAGAGTGGGACAGAGAATGCGCATCTCTTTCAGAAACAGAGCACGGTTATTCCTGTTGATTTCCAATTATTTGTTCAGTCATTTTTCACGTTAATTAATTCCCTAATAGTAAATAAATAAAAGTATATGAGTAATACTCATGCACTACAAACTATACATTTGATTGGTTCCAAATGAAATTATTAGTAATTGGTGTTGTTGCCGTTTCCGTTGTCGTTATTGTTGTCGTTGTCATTGTCGTTGCATGCCGTTGCCGTTGTTGCTGTTTAGTTTCTTCTTGAATTTCTGTCTTTGTTGTTGGAGCTGTAACATCGTACCTCATATGTCCAGTGGCAAATGCATCAGTGAGAAAATGACAGGCATAGCCGTCAATTGAGTAAGCCTCAAATAGCAGCTTTTCACGGAGATTTTCTTCACTTCGACCTGATAAAAAAATTCGTTATTGGATTTTCTCTGTTTCCTATGTGCTTTGACCTACGAAATAATGAAGACTGTCTTCCACATTCGTAGTGCTTACATGATTTGGCTTAAGCTGGAAAATAATCAGTCAATATTTGATTGAGGTGGTATAATGTTCATCGTAAACTGCCATTCCCCGCACATTGCAGGTATAGACAGTTGCATGAAGTGGGAGAGGGAAGGAAGCACCATATGAACAAAACTTTCCGTTTCAAGCGAAGGCCCTTCGTTGGGAAGTGTTTAAGTGGAGTGGATCGGAAAAATTACATGTTTATTTCCGCCAGCCAATGGCAAGAATCCTGGACGAGAGTAATAATTGCGCTCTGCTATTTACACCCGGATAAAGGAAAGCGAAGTCTAAAATTCATCAATTATCACGTGCGCGAGGCTATTATCCAAGGTTTCGTGATTGGACATCCTCAGTGATTTCAAAATTAGATATTTAGAAAATCGTTTCATACAATTTTGAGTTTTGAAACAATTGTGTCCAATTGAAGAAATGAGAAACGGGAAACGGGATGAATCTGTTTCATAGTTGGTTAGTTTTCCAAATGTTGGTCCTCGAGTGACTAGTACTAGACTAATGATAATTTTTTGTTGTCTGTGGCAAATTGCAATGAAACACATGATGCTATTGTAGAATTGTGTCAATCTCTTGCGGAGAAATGTCATGCTATCCAGGGGAAAACATATCATTTGTGTATCATGGCAGTTAAATTTGGTTTTGAAGTTTGTGGCATTCATAAATGGCGAACTGTCCAACTCAGTCACATCCTTTTCTAGTTTTTAAAATGTGTCTGCAGGTGATCTTTCGTGTTTACAAGGTAAATTTGGCAAAACCTTGGACTGCAATTGGAAAACTTGGAGCTATAATCCCAGTTGACGTGGCATGCAAAGTATCTCAGTTTAAACAAAAGTATCAGATAAGCTAACAGCTATTACACAGAGAAAAAAAGGTAACACAATTGATTGCTAATTTTATATCAAAACTTTAAACCTCTCATTGGTTCACTTTGTGAAAAAGCAGTTCTTGAACCGCTGCATCTAAAAAATAATGCAGTGCAAATCTATACAATCAACTTCTGAAATTAACTCTTGCTATATAATAGCAATCTGCCCCCCAACATTTCGTCTCTAACAGATATATTTGATACATACATGCATGAGTGTAGTATTATAGGAGGTATTTGGTCAGTTCATTTTTTTAGGATTCTTCAGTGGTAGGGCAAAACTGCCAAAGGGCCCATTTTCCTTGCTCTCCCCCAGCTTAGTATGCGATCGCCGAAGGTGTGATCAGAGTACCGCAGGCACGAGTTAGCTAGGGGGGTTGAAGCTATTTTTTAAATATTTGAATCTCTTAAATAGCATTTGCTGCATTCTCAGAACACATTTTTAAAAAATCTCAGCTTCTCAAAACAAAGTTTTAATGGTGAAATTTGTAGTAAATTCCTTGCTAAACATTCAAACATAACAGAAGTTTAACTATGCTCGGTGTCTCGATGCAGTTTTCAAAAATTAAGGTGTTCAACATTTTGACATGTTCAAGCTACGAATTTTTAGGATTTATTCAGCAGATATCGGGGTTTTACATATTTAAATATCTCTACTTTCAAATTATATTAGTTTTAGTAACAGATAATTCGTTGCTCTGACGACATACGTGTACGAAATTCACGCCAAAATGGCCTATCGTTTGGTATGGTTGGAAAAGAAGCATGGTGACCCCATTTTTTTCGTGCATTATTTTACTTGGACGAAAATCTAACAATTAGCAAAATATAAAAAATTCGGTAATGCCAATTTTTTGGAAAATGCGAAAATGTCGTACTCTTCGGTAAAATGTTTTTGCATTACACAATTTTTTATTTTTTGTATAATGAAAGTTTTTAGCGGTGCAATACAGCATGCAAAATTTAAACATAGGTCACCAGAAAAAATAAAGTGATATAGCGCATTGTTTTTCTAAAATGAAAAATTCTAATGACGTCAGCAATTGACATAAAACGCTAAAGAACACGTGAGATGGCACGAGCAACTGCTCACGTCAGGTCATTTTGGAAGTTCTTTCATTTTCTTAATCAGTTTCCGCGACCAGCGCCGTAAAAATGGTCACCCGGTTTTCTTCGCGATTCTTGAGCAGGGTTTCTGTGATAACTGTATCGAGCCACCTTAAACTTCTTTTCAATGTTAAACTCTACATTTATTCAATACAGGTTCTAGGGCCCTGGCTTTGGGGCAATAGGCCATTTTCTTTCTTCAGTGGTGGGGCAGAGGTAGGGGCCCAGTCGGGCAAATGCCCCAGTACATGGTATTAAAAAATGCCTTGTATTTTGTGTCTCTGGGGGTTAATGTTAAGGCCACTAGTTAGTTGAGTGGTTATTTGAAGAAAGAGCAATTAGTTAAAAGTGGTTATTTGAAGAACGAACACATGATAAGACTTTTACCTATCGATTCACAGGTAACGATTCGGTTGGCTTATATTGTTTGGTTGTATGAATTTGGTGAGTGCCATCAAGGGCAACAGTACTGATGTTAAACAAATTACACAAAACTCATTATTATTGTGTTTATTGCTCTAAGGCTTTGTTAGTCCATTTCGCTTTTCTCGATGTATCATTTCTCTGCTGATAAAGTTGAGAAATTATTCCTGGCGACCTCATGAATACTGGTCTGCTTTGTCTCTATTTGGCTATATTCACCTTCCCCAAGTTAATGGAATATTGGCAAGGTTGTCGCTGCGCATTCCAAGTGGATGTTTGAGAAGTATAGCGTTACACTTGGTGTTTACACTATGAAGAGACGCGAAGGCAACCATGTGCACATTGTTGCCTATGCAATGCACAGTCATACTAGAAATAGGCAGCAGATGATTTTTAGGCATGATTATGTTAGAAATGTGTGCCTGCCACTTCAGAAACCGTCTTTTTTGGCGGATTGGGCGCAGATTCATCCAACTTCAACTGTCGTTTGATGAGAAAGAGCTCAACAGATGAGAAGTTCTTTTATTGCAATAATGAAATTATGTCTGAAATTGTTAAATCTGTTGCTGTTAGCAAAAATACAACAATTATAATAGGGAGTCTATTTTCTGTCTGCTTTCTTCATTTTAACTTAATTAAAATTAAAATGCAATGGCAGACTGACACAATTCAAGCAGCCGTATTTCTTGATTATTTACTCTGAACGAAACCTCGGCCACTCCGAGACTTAACCTACCCATTTAAAAGGGGGGTTTAAAGTTTCCGACGCCATCTTGAATCTATTGTTTTCACCATTGTGTTTGCACCCTCTGAAATTTACCTATAGAGAATTCCATTGTGTTTGCACCCCTTGCACTATTGTGTTTTGCTATGGCATCGGAAACCTTGAATCCCCCTATTGTTAATGTTAATACTTGAGTATTTTCGCAGAGTATATATATTCCTTGCCATAGTCAGGTAAAATGCCCGGCACATTTCGTTACAAGTGTTGTGGGAAGCCTTATATATGGTCATTCTAAAAGCCATGGGAAAATCGTGAATTTCTTCTTTGTCGTAATTATATATTTATACACAATTCCCAACTGTTTCTCATCAGAGATAATGGCCTCAATCCTATTAATTGTTTTAAACTTTTTGTTAAAAAACCTTCTCTTGGCATGTCAGATTGCGTTAACCGCAAAAATAGATTGGCCACAGGAAGACGAGATGTAAAAGCCATCACACATGAAAGCCAGGACTCGTGAAAATATGCGACAAAATTTGACTCCTTAACGGCTTAACCATTTCTTTGAGAATTGAAAATATCTCCACAGGAAAACCAACATCAAGAACTATTTTCCAAGGCTTTCTAACACTACATCGTGTTGACATTCATCGCATGCCACTAATTTGCCATGCGAAAAAAATCCCCCACACCATAACTTAAACGATAGCGAAATTCTCCAAAATGGCTTTTGGCAATAGACTACCAGATTTCGTAGCTCCTTTAAAGCTTTGTTTAATTCTACCTCATCAAAATTACTCTCTCTGAGCTCAGATTCGCATTTGTGGTCAGCCATATTGTCTTTATATATTATGATGATACTAACATGAAGTAGCGCGTTTACAAACCGCGGGCAAGCACATAACGCAGGCTTTTTATGGGCGAAAGCTAGTTCAAATTTCCCGCCGTGATTGACAAATGAATGTAAGATAAACAAATTGAATTGAAATTAAAGGAGAAATAATTGCATGCAACAACCCCTCGCCCACATTTTCCCAAACATTGTTTCAACATTTATTTATGCCAACACGTACCGAAGGCAGGCTTGCGTCGCTCGCGTCATGTTAGCCATGGCAACACTAGCTTGGGCATTTGTCTGGCTCTATGCTTGAAAAGAGTGGACAATAAAAAGTGGACAGTGATTTGAATGCACGAAAATAACACCCAATCAAAACGGCGATTGTTAATTAGATTATCAAAGCTAATTTAAAACATGAGAATAACGGCCAATTTTCCCGCCAATATCTCGAAAATAAATATTCCAATTTTTATTAAACGGCCAGGAATTACATACTAAATAATTATTAAGAGAGGTTGAAGAGGACATATTATATACTTAAATTCCAGATGTGTTATAAAATCCACAGCTGAGATCAATTGACGTGAATTTTATTGTGAACAGTTTAATAATTTATAGAGTCAGTCTATGAACTAATTCGATCCACTTTTTATTGACTTCAGTAGCAGGCTCTATTTTAAGCATAGAACCTGACACGCAGCCTGTGGCAAGACGATCATTGTTAATTGTTATTAAATATTTTTTACAAACAGCAAAAATAAGTTAATGTTTTACACTTTTAACAACAGAACTACGGATTTCTCAGATATATAAAATAGGTATGTCATTTAGCATTTTATGCATAGGCTTTATTATAATGTAAAATTCATCATGAAACGCTCTGTAAAACGTTTTTAAATGTTCACTGAAATTAACTGCTTTTTGCCGATAAATTCTTCAACTTATTACTCGTACATTGATAAAAAAAAAAATGAATTTACATCATGTTTGAACGCCTTTTTTGGAGCTTTTATAAAAAAATAAAACAAGTTAATTCAAAGAAACATTCGCATATAATGAAATTTAAACGGAAGCTGTACGTTTTCAGTGCTTCCAGGCGGAAATGAACAGCAATGCAAAGTCATTCATATACAGTGAAAACAAACTTACCCTTGAAATTTGAAAAAGGTGACTTACAATTTATTGTGTGAAACGATTTCCAAGCCTTCCGTCATGCTTTTTTTAATCTTTGCTTCCTTCACTCTTAACAAACAGCTATATTTTTTAGATCAGCTGGTGAGATGACCACCAATGCATAGCCATGCGCCGCGATTATTGATGAACTTTAGACTTCGCTAATGCTTTCCTTTCCCCGGATGTACAGTAAATAACCGACTAAGCCGGAATTAGTACCCTCGCCACGAGCTCTGCCCTACGCGCTCGTCGGGTGGCTCTTGGCTAAATAACAGTATTATATTTGTCCAGTAACATCGGAAATAATAATATAAATCTGTCACTTCCAATATCTAAAAGATGATTTCTCCAAAAAGTTCAAATACAGGGGAGCTGAGTAATGAAATGTAATTTATGCCTATAGAAATGGTTTAAGTCAATAAGCCATCCAGTTCTCGCGACCTTGTAAATATCTACCTTGTAAATATCGTAATAATTATTCGGTTATTATTCAAGTTACGGTTTTGTATAATTGTCAATGATTGTAGTTGCCTTATACGTATAGTCCAGACGCAGCCCATTGAAAGCAGTTTTATGCTAATGGGGATATTATCGAAAAAGAAAGTTTTGAATAGAATTTAAAAACATTCCACTCCGCATTAATTCCGCACACTCATTGCTAAAACAGTGCATTAACACTTTACGTACCTGCTTCACGAGCTCTCTCAATTGCATATCCATGTCCAACAACGTAGGCTGTTTTGGCCTGAGGCGCAAAATGATCGTAATTATGTTCAGCAAGTTTCAACATAGTGCCTGGAATGATTGGTATCCCAGCTACCCATACGCCACCTGTGGCACCATCCCATTCTTTAATTATCGCTGTGGAAACATTTTCCTGGCTTTTCTGCGTTTTGCTCATCTTCAGCCAGCAATTTTAGCAGTTTGTCTAGTCGCTCCTTTGAAAATAATTGTGTTGTCATCAGATGAAATTTTAATTTCTTCGCAATCTTTTAAAATACCATAATTAATACTTTAAAATACAATAATTAATAGATAATCAATAGCTACTTTTGATAAATTATCGTCGACAGCGATAAAATAATTTGCAGCACAATATTTGGGACAATTAAAACGCTCAAAAAGCTCAATATACACCGTATTTCTTAAATAAGATTTGCCAGATTAAAAAATGATTGGGGGCTACAACCAGTTGTGTCAAGTAACGAAGTAAATGTACTACGTTACTGTACTTGAGTACTATTTTTGAGAAGTCAGCATGTAACAAAGTATTTTTTTCTGGAGTACTTCTACTTGGAACAAAGTCGTTTTAAGAAGAAACGTTTTACTTCGTTATTTTCAATTTGTGGCGAGTATTTCGTTACTTTCTAACTTTTGTTTAATTTTTACGCGATTTATTCCTGATTTATTTTAATTTGGGGATGCTGTAGGTAATAGGACCTCTATACATGCGTCTGGGATCTCTCGTTTGTGGCGACTTGTATAAGCATTATTTATTTAATGGATTTCTTATATGTCTTCAACGGGGTCTGGAAAGTAAACCATGCCGTGAAATATTGTATAATATTAAGTGTGTGCACGCATATAATGCGTGTGCTGTTTTGTGTATAGTTGTAAGTCAATCCTTTGGAGAAGTCCTCCTCCAATAACATGCGCAGAATACTTCAAATTATCAATTGATGCAATAATTTTCCAAATAAAGTTTAATAAACATTTTCAATAAAAGTCCACAAAATTTCTTATGATATATGTTATGATAATCACATATATTCTCGACAAATCTTCGTTTTCACACTTATTAATCTTAACTCTAGTTGTTCCGCTTCATTATCGAAATTAATGAAACAATGCAAAACAATGGTTTTAGCTATATACATTAGAAATATTTGTTCGTATTACAGAAATTGGAGAATTTGGCTAATGATGACGTCATAATGACGTCACCACCTGGTGACAGCGTACACTTTCCTTTTGGACAACTTTCCTTTTTGTTGTTGAACAACATTATGATAGCTGCTCGCTTGATATCTTCGCTGTCCCACGATAATCCTCGTTGAGAGACAATTGATATTAAGAGCCGTTAAATCGTTTCGTATAATAGCATTTCGAACGGCTGCGTACCCATAAATACTCGATATCGTAAAACAATTTTTTAACTATGAAAAACCTGCACATACAGGAATACAAGATTAAAAGTAGAAAGACTGCTTTGCATGAATTTCGCAATTTCCAAGGACTTATACCCCCAGACCAAATCAGTCCAAAAAATCTAGCTACCTATAGGAATTGTCAATACTTTCAAATCAACCAAACAAAATGAAGGAAATGGACTGATAATGACTCCCTTCAGTAAGAAGACGCAAATCAGCCCGACTTCCCCAAATATCAGTCCAGATCAGTCATTCTAAATGGTCTCTTGACCAATTTAATAAGCATAATAGACGACTCGATTCTGCGAGACTCTTGCGTTTTACCGCTGCTAGCTATTATAAACGCAAAGGTAATTAATTTTTCAAATTTCGAGAAAAAAATTAATTATTTCTTTGCAAAAACATACGTCAGGCGACTTATTGAACGGGCTCTAGAGCCTCCGCTGGCCAACAGGCGGTGACAGTGGTCTTGCATATATATACATACTTAGCATAATATTTAACTTGGTATGTTGAGTCCTTGGAAGTTATATAAAAATAAATAAGTTGTGCTTTTCGTGTTTTCTGCAGGAAATACACTTATGCTATAAAATATTTAACCACATCAGTGCACTGTTCTATATAGAAATACATCTCTTATATTTTAGGTTTTAAATGACATTTATACACTGTTGAATCATTTGCTGACTTCTCTGAACTTAGTATGGATAGATCCAGTTGTTTTTTTCAAATACCATACACCAAAAAGGAACTCCACTGCGCCAAAGTTGAGGGTTCAATGACGGAACTGCCCGTCCCATATCCAAATCAGTGCGAAATAAAAATGTTATGTACGACTGTTTTAAGTTTCAGGTGTGGCTAAAACCATGCTAGTTTACAGGGTGTATCAAAAAAAGCGCAATCCTCGACTGAAATGTAAATTGCTAAACAAATAATAGACGAAACGTTAAAGTTTACATTCATTTTGAAGCGTAGCCATTCAGCTTTCTAACAGTGGGTTGTTTCTTAAATTTGACTCATTGGTTCGCGGGTAATAATACTTTACGTTATTGCGATTGGAGATTAAAAAAATTGAGATGGAATAACAAATCATTCTCATGAAAATAACTGATTTTTTCATTAAAACAAAAAATGTTGCATTTTATTAAATGGATTGTAACAATAAGTATAATTACGGCTTTTCTTCCACTATTTTTAACTCAGTTTGAAACTTCAAATGCGATATAATTTTGGCTTGGACCATCTAAGCTGACTGACATCAACTTGCTATAATTTCTGTTTACATTACATCGCAATTCGATGACACTCTGGGCTCAGACACCAGAATGTTTTGACGATTTTTAGCATTCGTTTAGGATTTTCAAACAACCTGGTCTCTTTTAAAATACTTTTAATTTGTTCTTACGTGGTTTTCCAGATGTAGTGACGACAACATTGAAGTTTAAAGAAGAAAATTCTAACATTTAAACCGACTAAACAATAACATAGTAAACTTGCATAATTAAACAGCAACTAAAAATGATAGGTTTTACTAAATCTTTTCCTGTGCAATTATTACTGGCATTGGAGACAAGGATAATAGTTTGTTTGAAAGAGAAAAGAACAGGCTTTGAAGTAAGCCTAAAAGCGTTTAACTAGAAATAGTATTTCGAAAGTTATTAAGCACAAAAGATGAATTGCGTTTATTTTGATACACCCTGTATACTTTCTAGTGAGTAGTGACCTGCACTTTTCCATGGTTACACGTTATTCCGAGGGCCGGTCCACTCTTTTTTGGGTCTCAACGCCGGATCGCTGACGGACCACGCTTTTTTATATATAGGGACCATGTTCTATCCTCCGCTTTTATGCCGAATAGAAGGTTAATTTGCGCATCACAATTGAATTTAAAGCCACTTCGCATGGAGAGCTTTCTTTCGACTTGCTTCCTCTTGCCAAGCGAAATGTGAAAATTCTGAGGATATTCTATCAGTAACTGTTAATATTATTGACAAATAGTATATTATACATACACTGGCATACCAAAAATGAATAATG
>CACRXK020010651.1:0-12661 GCA_902702795.2 Paramuricea clavata | reverse complement strand
ACCATCATCATCACCACTATCATTATCATCACCATGACCACCATTATCACCATGACCACCATCATCACCATTACCACCATGATCACCATGACCACCATGATCACCATGATCACCATGACCACCATCATCACCATGACCACCATCATCACCATGACCACCATCATCACCATGATCATCACCATACCATGAACACCATGATCATCACCATACCATGACCACCATTATCACCATGACCACCATGATCATCACCATACCATGACCACCATTATCAACATGACCACCATGATCATCACCCAGACCACCATCATCACCATGACCATCATCATCACCATGATCACCATGACTACCATCATCACCATTATCACCATGACCATGACCATTACCACAAACTTACATTCATCTTTCTTCTATCATGTTAGGTGGTCTTTTAATAGCTATGACTCATGAAGATGCTGTGTCATTTTGTGAAGCTTTCCAAAAAGAAGATGGTCACTCAGCATGGATAATTGGCAAAGTGGTTAAAGGCACAAGAGATGCAACAATTGACAACAACGTCAATATTATTGAAGTGTAGAAAGCTTTAGAATGAATGACAATTGACGAGTTTCAGTAAGCTTTAAAGGACAGCAGATCGTGGTCAACTTTGGAAATGTTCACTCTAATAAGAGCAAGCCAATTTAACTAAATATCTTGTACTTTTTTGCTACCATACCACATATAACCAAACAGTCTTTTCTCATTCAAGTAATTGCCAGTTGACCACCATTTGCCGCACATAATGCCTTAGTGAAACTCACTTACACAGATTTATATAACAAATGTTAATAATAATTATCCAATGATCATAAAAAACTTTTGATGAATTTTAAAGTTTCAATCAGATCTTACCTGTCTATAATGATGTTACCTTGGGAAAGTACAATACATGTAACTCAGCGTAATTGAAGATTTTTTAGACTTGGGTTGGACTTTGTTGAAGCTTTACCATTAATAAATATGATACAATGACATGTCTTGTGTTTTAAAATTCTTGTGTTTTAAAATGACTTTGTTAACACTTAATTTGGCTGACGAACGTGAAATAGTCTCGATGTACAAGGCAACATAACAGAAATATACATTTATGTACAAAACAGAAGCTAACAGGTTTCAATGTACAATTTACCGGTAGTTCTTTAACCTTCGACAATAGTTCTATGTAACAAGAGGCTGAGAACACCTCCTCTTTGAGTCAACGCCAGTCGAGTGTGTTTTTCTTGTTCGTACGCTTCTTCTAGTTTCAGCCACTAAAACAAGACATTCAGTTATTTATTTAGTCCCACACTGTTGACACTTTTAGGCGAGGGAAAATGAAACTACATCTTTCAATACGATCTATCTGTCATCAAATGCAAGGCAACTACATATAAGGAAAGTAACTGACATTGTTTTCTCATTCTGATAACTGTATGTTGAGTCGTTGACTACCATCTGTCGTACGATAGTGCTTAGCAAAACATCATCATTCTCTGATATCTCCTCAAGGGAAGTCAGGCCTACTTGTCACAACATTTGATTGTTTTCTATCCAAAACTAACTCTTCCTTGATGTTATTTCTATCTATTTTAACCCAACTACTTAACCCCTTTTCACTGCACTGCACAACCAAAGTATGGAGGTTCAGATTTGACTTACTGCTCCACACAGTAAGGGGACCATCAACCAATCAGATGCGTTTGATATACCCGATTGACCAATCAGATGCGAGCTAAGCCAGTGAGAGATAGTGGTGATGGTAGTGGAAATCTGAACCTCGACAATATCCTGCGTTCAAACCAGTACGTTTTAATACACGCTTTCGATAATTACGTCACACATACTTTTTGGTCTTGGAGCCTCGCTCTCATTAGTAAATTACATAAGGTGATTGGCTCACGATTCATGAGAGTGAGGCTCCCAGGTCAAATGGCGTAATTATCGAAAAGGTGCATTGAGATACTTTACCTGTCGAACTCTTTCGCCGTCAATTTGAGCTCGCCGTAGTTTCTCCCAGCAATAATGTCGGACACAGTTCCTCTTTGAAACACAACACAAGTCTTTCGTCTCTTCTAGCTGATCGTTACTCAATGGACACCCACAGACTTCGTGTGGTGAAACCTGAATACGTGGCGAACAATGTTTATTTATTATTTTATATAAAGTATAGTGCTTTATAGAGATTTCGAGCACTGATAAAACTGATAATCTCACATGTGAGATTATTTATATCATATACTCGTTGGCTGCGCTCACTCTTGAGATATCATGTTCAACACTCGAAATAAACCTGTTATTTCCGCGCACCCATGTATTATTCACTATTTAATAAAATGATGAATTATTGCATTATTCATTGGTCAGATTATACTAAAGGTATCTTTATGTGAGCTATCTCTCTAACCTTTGGTTCTTTTGTGTGTTCAGGACACAACACGCGAAGTCTTTTACAGTACGTCTTTTGTTGTGAGTTGTAGAAGTCACAGAACAAATTACTAAATAAAAATAATATTACTATTGACAACAAATACATTCAAAACTGCAAATCAGTTATAGAAAACTTACCCAACACTTTTAAAATTTGATCCAAACGATGTAAAAGACTCGTTCTATAACAGTGTTGGTAAAAATGAAATTAAATCAGTAATATTCAAACCATATAATTAACATTAACTTAAATATAATAATGTTACCTTCATGTAACATTTTTCCATGTGTCGTAACGCAACTTTCGGCATTAACGCGATCCCACAGGTGACACAGTGAATGTTCAGATCAATGTCTGTATCTTGCTCGCTTTCCGTGTCCTAAAAAGAAAACATAATTCAAATCAAAATTCAGTGCAATGTTGTTGTACACTTATTCGTATGGTTATGACACTAGCATCATTTAAATGGACTTTTCTGTATGTAATGAGCACGAGTGACTGACAACAACCTGAACTTAAATGAAAGATCATTTCACACCTCTTCTGTGTCAGCTGTGAGATGCGAGGCTCTTTCTAAGATCTCGTCCAACTCTTTGCTTTGCTGGTCGAGTTCCATCAGTCGCGTACGAGTATTCTAAACACAAAACAATATTAGTGATTATTGCATATCAATATTTTGCGGATTTTTAGTGCAGTTTTGATGATACCGTGGCACGGTGTGTCTTTCACTTTTGCGACTGGGGTTCAATTCCTCTAAAAATAACATTCTCGGTCGCGTGTTAGAAGACTGTTTAGACTCTACCGAAAAGCAAACATTGGGCTAGGCGAAAAGTTTCTTGACAACTAAGTGCAATGAAGTAATGGTCAATAAAAGCAAAAGTCGCTGGCTCATACCTCTTGTATTTTTTTAAGTCTCTCCAATTTCTCTTCAGCCCGAGTGTTTGCTACACAAGACGTTTCATTCCATTCCTTAACTCGTCCTGGGAGAATTTCTTGTATTCGCCTGAAGTAACAAATCAACTAAGATTACTGGCTGAACCATAACACAATTTATAAATGGTACCACACTACCATCTAGTGACAATACTGTGAGCACAACCACCATCATACACATCATCACCATCATTATCATCAACATCATCACCACCACCATCATCACCATTACCACCACCATTTTCATCAGTCATCACCACCATCATCACCACCACCACCACCATCATCACCATTACCACCACCATTTTCATCAGTCACCACCATTTTCATCAGTCATCACCATTACCACCACCATTTTCATCAGTCATCACCATTACCACCACCATTTTCATCAGTCATCACCATTACCATTACCACAATCATCATCACAGTTACCACCACCATTTTCATCAGTCATCACCACCATCATCACCACCACCACCACCATCATCATCAGTCATCACCACTACCACCACCATTTTCATCAGTCATCACCATTAACATTACCATTACCATTACCATTACCACAATCATCATCACAGTTACCACCATTATCATCACCATCATCATCACCATCATCATCACAGTTACCATCATCATCACCACAACCATCTCCATCATCACCATCACCACTACCATCACTTTGGTGAAGAGCAAAAGAAAAATCACTTAGGTTTTTGGGAGGTAAAAAAATGAAATGACCACTTCTAATGAATATTTCTCTTCCCATTCTTAGTTCTCATCCAGTATTTACCTAACAGCAACTTGTATACCACACTCATGGCTACAATACTTCGAATTGGGCCTTGCACGTTTCTGACATTGTGGGCCATAACATTGCCTCGGCAGTTCCACTGTTTGTCTTGTTCGTTCTGAATAAAGCCCCGACGTTTCTCTTGAAGCAAGTCTTTTACGTCGACGTTGTTCTTTCCCGCTTAACTGACGTTTTAGCTAACGAGAAAACAAAACAGTTTGTCTTAATATTATCTTTTCAACAAGAAGCTTAAAGGAAACGTTTATAGTCTTCGCTCGAAACGCTGAAGTTTTGCTTGTATTTTTCAGGTAAACAAGCTTTCTTTGGTAGGGATACAACTACCTGAAAAATATAAGGAGAATTTCGACGTTTCGAGCGAAGGCCCTTCGTCTGGAGTTACTAATCAACTATGTAGTCGTCTTTTTTTGTATTTGGGATCGCGCTACTGTGTCCTGATCAGGCCTCGAATTTCCCTGAAATCAATCGATGGCAATAGCGTTAAAAATTGCCGTAGAACGTAACAGCTGTCTACGGCAATTTTGGCAGTTTCCACGGCATTTTTCAAATTACTGTAATAAAACTTTGAATTTTATTGTTACTTTGGATTTTTGACAAGCCAGAAACATGTCTACGTATTTCTTTAGTGTTTTTTTTTCGAAGAGAACTGAGACTAAAATAGTGATTTACGCATGATTTGATCGACATCTGAATTCAAGTATCAAAGTAGATTAAATGCACAGTGACTGATAGTATAAAAATTGCAATATAAGGCAAAAAATTGCCGTCGTTGCCGCAATGATCAACGGCATTTTGTTCTCCCTCCACGGCAATTGCCGCGATAAAATTCGAGCCCTGGTCCTGATGTACTTACTTTTTGCTCCTTTCCTTGCAAGTGTCTAGTGTGTTTCAACTTGATTGCGTGTTTCTTGTTACTCGGTCCTCCAAAATCTTCATGACGCGTCTACAGAAGGACACCAAAAAGCCACCATGTAAATGTGATGTACAGTATCTGTACAGGTCGTTTGGCAGACAAGGGTTATCTACTCGGACAAACTTGCAGGCAGGGACGCCGGAACTGGGGGGCAGGAGGGGCAGCCGCCCCCGTTGCCCTTTACCAGGAGGGGCAAAGGTGCCCTTTCAATTTAAAGGATTGCCTTGGCGAAATAGCGAATTGTCAGAAATGTTAGTGCAATTCTTCTACGAATTTGCTTCAGAAAACGCAAGAAATGCAGTTATCGAGCTTCAAGAAAGCACAATCGTCTGGCGGAGAACCCCCTCACAACCCTATCATCCAATGAATAGAAAACATGATTAGGCGAAGTTCAACTCCTGATGTTTTGCAAACATGTCTTAGTATATATCAAGTCAAAAGTGTCCTTTCACGAAAATTTGCCCCCCTTGCCTTCACATCGTTCCGGCGTCCCTGCTTGCAGGCATACAGTAGAAAACTTTTGCCGTAGACACGAGCGAATAAAACTTGTCTTGAAAGAAAAACGTAACATTGCTTTCAAACATACTGAACCTTACTTACCTTAGGTTCACGGATCTTCCTAACTTTTCTTTGTGGCTCTTCGTCTTTTGAACTTCCGTCTTGAGCATTTAAATGCTAAAGAATTTGTAAGATTAACAATTATATTAAATAAAATCTTGCCAATTAAGCTTATTAAAAATTGCATATAACCCAAAGGTTATTTTACTGTACCACAGATTTAGTTAAGCACTGTCTCAAACGACATTTTTGCCGCTTCTTGTTTGGACCACCAAACTTTCGCATATCCTGGTAAAGAACAAAATGTCATAATTAGTGAATACATTTTCAGCTACGCTTGCACAGACCTTCAAGTTTATATTACAGTAGTGTTTACTATATATCAAATATTTACCAGACAGTAGTCACATTTCCCACAATCCTCCTGGATCTTGCAAGCTGTACATTGACCACATTTCCGACTGCTTCGTTGTTTTGTCTGTAAAGAGAGAACAATGGACCATTTGCATTATAGACTAAATTTTGATCTAGACAAAAATTTCACCACAGCTTGAAAGAGCATCACAAAATTAGGAATATTCCAAAGTTTCGTTGCAAAATGTTGTAAAATGCGGATAATATAGCCATGCGAAGTTTGCCGTTTTTCAGTCATTTTGTATTACGCACGGGAAATTGACAGCCCAATTCCCATTTGTAATGCAAAATGACTGAAAATTGCAAATTTCGCAAGGCTATATTATCCGCATTTTACAACATTTCGTAACGAAACTTTGGAATATTACTAATTTTGTGATGCTCTTTCAAGCTGTGATGAAATTTTTGCCTAGATCAAAATTTAGTCTATAATGCAAATGGTACATTGCAACATTAAGGGTCATCATGTAACATATACTGCTCAGACATTCTAATATGATTGCAGTTTTGTGGATTCCAAATGCATTTCTAACACATCCCAAATAAATTGTGATGAAATCGAGGACTAATATTTGTGGCAGTACTGTTCTAAAACGCTATGTATTCAAATCATTACTAAGTTGTTCAGTAAAATACCTTAGTGTGTTCATCAGTTTCGTCAGTTTCTTGATAAGATTCACTGGTTTTTTCTTTTGATTTCTTGAATTTTGTTTCAAGGCTTGGATTCTTTTCTTTGAAAAGAGAAGAAAATTTGAAAATAATTTTACAGTCATAGAATAGAGCACACAAATCTGACACACATTTCAAAATGTTCCTGGTACCTTGACAGGCATGACAGAAGAATTGTTTAATTTTCTTGGCATCTTTTTTCGTAATTCCAATACATGAACCATGATACCATTCATCACATGCGTCACAGCCACTGGTGAGATTATGCACAAGAGGTTATTAGTCAGTGTATATATATATATATATATAGGGCAGGGAAAAAGAATTTTCTTCCTGGAAGCACAACCTGGAGACAAAAATTTCCTGCAGACCAACAGAGTATTTTTGTGCTAAATCTGCATGTGCATAAACATATAGTGTTCTAGCTGTCCATGGTTTTAAATTCAAGGAATGTCTTCCAACCATAGTGGGACATGGGTGTTAAGATTTCCTTCAAATTTTCAATGGCAAATATTCATTCAAAGGAATTTCCTGCAGCTGTTTAACATTTCCTGCAATCAGTGCTCATGTGCTCGCCTATTTTTTCCACCCCTGAGTATATACACTGTATATATACTTTTTGTATGAAGTGTGATGGGATTATTTTACTAAGCTTTGTGTTATCAATGATTTTCATGAAAAAAACTTTTAAGAAATAAAGTTGCGACTGGAGTAAGAAACATCAGTAAGAAATATTTCTCTGGGAATAAACATAATTTGTGAATTGATTGTTTGTGTGAATGGATTGTGCCTCGATAATGTATTTTGCCATTTGTCCTACAATCAAAGACTGGCAATTTAATTCTGCAATAAATTTAAACTTACATCATAAATTTATCAACATCTGGTCTTCGACATACACAATATAACATCTCCTTCTAAAATGTCAACAATTTACGGAATGTAGTGTTCGTTTTCTGTTTAATTTAATTCATTATAAATACTCTATGGAAACCATAATTTTTGGCTACCTCATATGCTGGGGTGACCTCTATATATACTGGAGCAAGAACGTCAGTCATTCAGCCTGAGAAAAGTGAAGCCAAGATAGTGGCCATTGACATCCATCAGCCCCATCATGGCACAGAATAGAGACCCCACAGAAGACAGCCTTCTTAGTTTTGCCTATGATTTTAGCATTACCATTGCACTTCTGTTGCCATGTTCCTAGCTAGTGCTGACAAGAGGCATTCACCCCCATTAAAAAATGCCTCTCGTAGGTGCACTGGCTTTGAACACGGTGAGTGTAATTTGATGAGGAATCATGGCGGGGCAGGAGTTATGCATTTTTGGCTGACTCACGGTGAGTGTAATTTGATGAGGAATCATGGCGTGGCAGGAGTTATGCATTTTTGGCTGAGTCAGTCTTCCATAAGGTCTCTATTCTGTGAGCTAGGCGTTACTTTCTGGACTCACGTTCTCACTCCAGATACATATATGGAGCTCAGTGCACATGCTAAACAAAAGGACAGGCAAAGTCTGGAAGATGCACACACCTGCTCTCCATGTTGACTTTCAATGATGACCTTGGGGGAACTTTCATGCCCACTTTGTCCACCTTCCCGTACACTCTGTCCAGTCTCCTGTACACCATGTCCTGCTTCCTGTTCACTTTGTTCAGTCTCCTGTGCACTTTGCTCTGTTGTAGGTGCCGATGTGCAGCAATAGTTATGGTCTCCATCAAACGTAGTAAGAAACCCTGTGTGGCCTTCAGAATCTGTTGCATCACTTGGTTTGGCAGACGTTGAAGCTTCGTTACTTTGGGAAATGTTTGACTCAGAGGGAACAAAGTTGCTCAGAATGTCGACATCTTCACTCTCGTCAGCGGATTCAGTCGCGTCTGATTCCATGCCAGGGGTTTCATCCTGCTGTTGGGAAAGACAAATAGAATCATAACATTTCTCGATAGCTATATCAACTAGTTGTATTCAAATTGTTATATATCAATTAATCTTTCATTGTCCATATATGAACAAAGAATGCTGAGTGCTAATACCAATTAATTGTTAGGTAGAGCATTGCAAAAATTATGCAGTTTATCTTCAAATAAAGTTATTAAGTTTACAATCGCCGAAAGATCGCTGTGAAGCATGGAACACTGTGTAGTGATAACTTTATTTTATGATTAACCAACTACTTAAAAAATACAGTTATATTACGTCTAGAGTATATTTTGGCATTTTGACAATAATTTATAAAATATTTTGCTGTTAAACTACAAACGATCATGAGATTTTCACATGCTATGACCGTGCACCATTACTTATACTTACAGAAACAACGTCGATTAACGTATCATCACTTTCCATAATTGAATATTTTCAAGTAAAATCAATCACTTCTTTCCCACTTTCAAAACACATTCTGCCGCCATATTTGTTTGCTGACAACCAGGGAGGGGAGGTCTAGTCGTCTTTTGTCATTATATGGAAGAATAATCTTTTGAGGTAAAGGCCTCGTGTGGGTAGGGGGGTTATTACAGGGCCATACGCAGTATTTTTTTTCACCAGGGGGCAGTAAGGCCTATGGTAAGGCCTATACTATATGCCGACAAAAGTCCCAAATACACAAAGAATAATTAATGTCATTCTAAAAATCGTAAATATAGTTTTCTCTAGGGGGGCAGTTGCCCCCCCCCCCCCCCCGCCGCTGTGTACGGCCCTGGGCAATTATTATTACACTTCAACTTACCGCTACCATTAATGGACAATTAACCAATCAAATGTGTTTGATATATCCGACTAACCAATTAAATGCGGTATACTAAGCCAGTGAGAGGTAGTGTGGGAAGTCAAAATCTGAATCTTTCTGGTGAGGAAAAGCGAAAATGGAATATGGGAACTGGGCTCATTTTTGGTCAGGGAAGAAAGCCACATTTTTTTCGTTAATGCTCGTTACCTTGCACGCCACCATTCTGCAACTTTAACACCTATAATTATTTCAAAAAGGCTTCTTTTGTCACGTACGAATCATACAAATGCAAATAATTTTTAATTTGTTTTGCAAGAGTTGCAAGAGCTCTTGTCTGTCATTGTCACATGTGGCAGCCCGCAGCCATATCGAGTAAGATACAATATCACGCAACAAGCAAACAAAAGCATTTTAAACATTGGGTTTGGGGCGAAATAAGTCCATAAGGCAACATATTACAATGATTTGGCGAACAGTAATCATATTGTGTTGCATATTGTTGCAACAAGTCACTGCGGAGCCAACAATATGGGATTTATTCAATTGGAAAATTACACTACAAAGACAGCGACAAGACGAAATTACTCTAAGAGGTCTTATTGAAGCAAGCGTAGCACAAGATGATGTGAAAATTCCTGGAGCAACCTGCAGTGAGAGTCAAGAATGGACAGGCGAAACAGGTCTTCCTGGATTTCTTATGCAATGCAAGTGTAATTTAAGCAGGTCGACCTTTGCTCCAGAACTCATGAGTTGTGTGGCAAACAGTGAAATTAAACGAGGTATTGGTCTAATTAATATCAGAGATGGATGGTCATGGATCATCAGCCCAGAGTATAAATGATATAGAAGTCCGACTCATCCAAAAACCCGTGACAACAGGCACGCCATGATCTGCAACAGCAAAGTACTGGTCAAGTTCTGGTCTGCGAACCCAGACCAGACGTCATTTCCCCCGCTAGCTCATTGTTAATTTCCGGGGCCGGTTCTTCAAAGCTGGACTAGCGCCTCACGGTTAAAATGTTAGTTTGTGCATTGCTACTTGTTTCAAAACTTCAGAAGAGAAAACTTCTGTTCATCCAGACAAGATTTCTGGTGAAATATTTCCAAATTTATAAACAAGCTATAGTTGTGGGGAAGTTTGCTTTGAACTAATCGGCTTTCGAACAACGAGCCCCCGAGCGAAAAATGAGCATGATTATAAAATGCGTATTAATTAAGCCAGTGAGAGATAGTGGAAATCAAATCTTAACCTATCTAGTGTTTATTCTTTGTCATCAGTTATAGTGAGTAGGAAGCATTATCATATCAGTGTCTTAGAGTAAAGCACACAGGAGTAAACATAAGACGAACTACTAAAGACGAACGAACTAGAATAGCATACTCTATAATACGACATCTATGCGAACCATGCAAATATTGATCCAAACATCCAAGTGGTCCATTGAATGTTTTGCCAAAAAATGTTTGATTTAAGTAGACAGATTCACGGAAGATGTCTCTGTGATTTAGTAATTTGTGGACGTGGCAGACAAGTTAAATTTGTTTGACTTAAAAATTCAAACAAATTACAGTCATTGTTCGTCACAAATTGGCTCGTCGTCAAACTAGGACACAATTAAGAAAATATCAAAATTTTCAGATATAATTCCCCGACAATTTTTCAGTTATTAATTTGCCCATGAGGACATAGACTGCCAAGTATCTCCTTTCTTGACATCCTAAAGACCTGTTGACACTTGCAAATTTTGCTGCGATTTTAGGTGCCGGATTTTCTTCTTCAGAAGAAGAAAATCGCACCTAACATTGCAGCAGAAATTTCAAATTATCATTCCACTTCCTTTAAAAGGATGTCAATTTACGACCGGATCTTGGCGCTGGAGTACAAGTTGGACATGGGACACAGTAGATGACGCATTGATAGTGCTGGATAAGAAGCATGATTATGGGATCGCGACTGGATTTAATGTTTCTACCATGGACTATCAATCATGTTCAGTGGAGTCCCTCCGTTACTGGGCGGAAGATATGAACTGGACGGAGGCGTCATATTTTTTCAGTTATTCCAAACCAGTGATGTTTAAATTGAATAATATGTGGCATCTTTCATGGGTGAGTGATGTTTTTGTCGAAGTCTCTGAGATTTCCATAACAAATTCAGAATCATGTCTGTTTGTGATTTTGTTACAGAAATGTTTCCTGGTTTGTCCTCCTTCGGGGAACATGGCCAGGAAACAATGTTTCCTGGTTTGTCCACCTTCGGGAAACATGGCTAGGAAACAATGTTTCCTGGTTTGCCCACCTTCGGGAAACATGGCTAGGAAACAATGTTTCCTGGTTTGCCCACCTTCGGGAAACATGGCTAGGAAACAATGTTTCCTGGTTTGCCCACCTGGTTTGCCCACCTTTGGGAAAAATGGGGAAACATGGCTAGGAAACAATGTTTCCTGGTTTGCCCACCTTCGGGAAACATGGCTAGGAAACAATGTTTCCTGGTTTGCCCACCTTCGGGAAACATGGCTAGGAAACAATGTTTCCTGGTTTGCCATGGCACCTTCGGGAAACATGGCTAGGAAACAATGTTTCCTGGTTTGCCCACCTTCGGGAAAAATGGCTAGGAAACAATGTTTCCTGGTTTATCCACCTTCGGGAAACATGGCTAGGAAACAATGTTTCCTGGTTTGCCCACCTTCGGGAAACATGGCTAGGAAACAATGTTTCCTGGTTTGCCCACCTTCGGGAAACATGGCTAGGAAACAATGTTTCCTGGTTTGCCCACCTTCGGGAAACATGGCTAGGAAACAATGTTTCCTGGTTTGTCCACCTTCAGGAAACATGGCTAGGAAACAATGTTTCCTGGTTTGTCCACCTTCAGGAAACATGGCTAGGAAACAATGTTTCCTGGTTTGTCCACCTTCAGAAAACATGGCCAGGAAACAATGTTTCCTGATCTGTCCACCTTCAGGAAACATGGCTAGGAAACAATGTTTCCTGGTTTGTCCACCTTCAGGAAACATGGCTAGGAAACAATGTTTCTTGGTTTGTCCACCTCAGGAAACATGGCTAGGAAACAATGTTTTCTGGTTTGTCCACCTTCAGAAAACATGGCTAGGAAACAATGTTTCCTGGTTTGCCCACCTTTGGGAAACATGGCTAGGAAACAATGTTTCCTGGTTTGCCCACCTTTGGGAAA
>CACRXK020010650.1:0-17368 GCA_902702795.2 Paramuricea clavata | reverse complement strand
TCACACGGTAGGGTAGAATCACCGTCACCGTACACAGCTGTCATTGAATCGCATGAGTCTGCATCTTCGAAAATATTCCATGAACGTAGACGATCTGCTAATCTTATCGGCTCAACACCGTTAAAAATTTCACGAGTACACGATTGATCTTCAGCCATAGCAAAGTTGATGTTTTTGCGGCAGCAACCACATTAAAAATGTCTTTATCCCTCAACTGTCAGGTTATTAATGTAATTTTTACAAAGAACAAAAAATCATGCCCGCATAAAATTGATGTATTGAAACTACTCTTGCAAATAAATATTATCTATATATTCGTCGACATCCTGATAACGTTGTACACGATATGTCCGCCTTCGTTGCAATTTCGACATAGCTATGTTATATATTAAATTTTGCTTAGCAATCACCCCTTCTTGATCTAGACAATGTAGTTCATCACACCATTTGTCAATTTTGAGCTTTATTCTAAGCATGCTGTTACCATGACAACATATTTTTAACACAAAAGTAGCAATTTTCAATGTGTGCAATAAATTTCGTTTTCATGTCATGTAAAGTAAAGAAACAGGAGTCTCCTGAATACTATAGTGTAGTTAATTAAAAAACCCTAGGGAGCCACCTTAAGCTACAATCGGGGAGCCGTTTTCTCGCTTTATTTATTTATTTATTTATTTATTTATTTATTTATTTATTTATTTATTTATTTATTTATTTATTTATTTATTTATATATATATATATATATATATACGGTACATGGACCAGTGTAGAAATCCAAAAAGCTTTACAATTACACGGCCGAACAACCGATATATGGGGAAATTACAGATTATGTGGCTGCAAACCATGAAACATCCGCACTTAAACATTGTGAGTTCTACGACTGTGTACGATTGGGTATACCCACGATAGAGCATATATTTATATATATATATATATATATTTATATATATATATATATATATTTATATATATATATATATATATATATATATATATATATATATATATATATTTATAAGTATATATATATATATATTTATATATATATGATATATATATTTTACACATATATATATATATATATTTATATATATATATATATATTTATATATATATATATATTTATATATATATATATATTTATATATATATATATATTTATATATATATATATTTATATATATATATTTATATATTTATATATATACAAATAATCTTTATCCAAATAATCTTTCAGCAGGTCAAAAACTACTCTATGAGCTAGCCCGTGCTCAGATACACCTGTGTCAGCTTTCCCAGTATACATTTGAAACTGCAAACAATATCCTGTCAAACTTTCGCATAAAACCCAAAGCTTGATGCCAATTTTTTTTTGTTTTTTGGCATGTACTGGATGAAACTCACTCTACATTTAGTTCCAATCATTTGTTCATCAATACTCAAGTTCCCTTGATGGGATGTACATACTCTTGAACTTTGTGCTTAGATAATCAGGCAGGTTTCCAAGCTTGAAAAGCCTATTCCCAGGTTGACGTTTTGTTGTGTTGTCCACTAAATGAAGGTAGTGATATATTTGGCTAAACCTGTCCCTGGAAAATATGCTAGAAAACCATGGCATACACAGCAATGGTTCAGTCAACCTCGTACCCAGGGCCTACCCGCCCGATTTTTTAATATGGCCACCAAAGCGGGCGAGGCCCTGGTAAACACTGGTCATGTGTCAGGCAAACACGAGATTCTTGGAGTATTAGCCTGCGAGCGGGTTTTATGGAAATAAAGACAGGGGGCGACGAAAATTTCACGAATAGAACTTGAATTGCCGAGGATTATTTATATTCTTCTATTTTTTGTTGTAATCTTTCTTTTTAATATGTTACGTTTATATATTACGTCGAATGTACATCAATCTTCTTTTATATCGCATCATATAAATCGCTGAGGGGATTTTTGAATTTCGAAGCAGTGAAAATGGAGCCAACCTCGTACATACTATAATTTCCATCAAGTAAAAGGTACAGTATAAATTTGAAAATGTTTAGAAGTATTTCATTGTTACAAATTATTTAGCAGATTCCCATTATTTGTTACACTGACTAGCTCTATGAAATATATATTTCGAAGGCTATTTAATATATTTTATACAGTATGTTAATATAGTTAGCTGAATTTGTACAATTGTAGTTTAAATATTGAGAAACACATGGCCAGACTATGGCCTATAATACTATACTCAGACTCTCAGTAAAGTTCTACTCTCACATGATTATTTACAATAATGATTTATCACTGCGAGAAACGTGTTTACACTTACAGTATTATTAAACTACAGTTTACTTTGTATTTATGTTTACAGTAATGACCCATTACTGTAATAACAGAGTGGCCAGGTTGACAAAGCTAAAATCTGATGAACCTAACCTGCTAGGATATTTCGATAGTCAAACATCTGTTTCAGCACTCCAGCTGGTCAGGGATTTTTTAGGGAAAAGGTAGCACCCCATTGTAAAACCTGCCCCCGAATCTCAAAATTTCATTATTTTGTTCCCTTGTCCCCACAATCTACATTTATACCCTTTGTGCCCTTGAGATCTTTAAAAAAATTGCCTAACTCTGCAGTGTGGCATGTAACCTTGTTGCCATTATTATTTTCTGAAGGCTTCAATAAATTTCTTTCTGAAGACTTCAATAAAATGAACAAGAAGAAATGATTTCTTCATACCCCTACCTTTCACCAAATTTTAAAATTAAATTTACTGAATGATTTTGAAATTTTCTAGATTATTGAAAAGAACTTTATGGGTACAAGAAATGGGGCAAAAACAGTTGAATTAAGCAAGATGCAAGTAACAATGAACAAGGCCGGGTCACTGGATGGTATTTCAGCACACTGGTTGACATACAACCTAATACCTGCAACCTGTGTCACATTTATATAGTTCTACATTGTACTGGAAAAATAATGTCAAGAAATTTGTAGAGATTCAGAATACACATTTCATGGTTTATTCAATCACCAGCAGCATGCATGAATCATTTGTTATGAATATTTTTTTTAAATTTTCTCACTTTATAGATAAATACCAATTTTTAGTATAATAAATGAATATATAGTAGCTTTTGATTATACAAGTTATAATAATATATCAGCAAATAATGACTGGCTCTCTGAAATCCATATAGAAAGGTTCAAATTTGACTTCCACTACCACTACTTGATCTGACAGTTGCATCCGATTGTTTGATTGGATAAATGAAACTTATCTGGTTAGTTAATGATAGCAATAGCAGTAGTGGAAGTCAAATCTGATCTCTCTATTATTTTTTGAAGATTTGCTCTAGTCACTTCAATTCAGGGTTGCCCATGCAACATGGTTAGCACAGCTTGCTCTTCAAGTTGGAGGTCCAATTCTTAGGATTCTGCAAATTAATTCTAGAAAACTGGCTTTGGTTTGGGCTAAGCAAAAATCATCACACTGTTTATCATGCTGATTTAGTTGTTTAACAGTTAAAAGTCCAGGCTGCATGTTTTTTGTCCTGCATATGGCAGATGGGACAGTCTGGTTTCCAAGTGTTTATGTGGGGAATTAATGCGAGAGCAGGCTCTATGCGAGATTCCAATTGCTACACAGCAATAGAGGGCTCTTCCTCTGAAACAATGCTTGTTTGCGATATCCAGCAAGTGGAAAAATGCACTACCACGGTCAAGGATCATTTGGCATGTTCATCGACTATGTTAACCCACTGAGTGGCGCCATGCACTCTCCACCACCTGACGAGTAAAATTGTCTGGCATTAGACAGAGTAAACTAACAAAGTAGGGCGCATCTGGGTGCATTGTCACTGAAAGGGTTAACAACGTAAATACCACAGCACAACACTTGTACATATACATATACAACAGCAATCCTTTTATATATATTTAATAGTCATATTTACATATTGGTGCATCATGTGCATGAAAATATGAAATATTAATGTACATATATTAGGGATGTCCATGAACTTGTCCCTAGTTTGAAGCTCAAGTATTCATATCTTTTGTATAAGTTATCCCTCTACAAACCAACTTTTAGTCATTATACAAGAGTTGAATTCGCATTCATTTGCTTCGCAAGTCGCAACAAGTGAACAAACTGAACAAAGTACTAAACCATAAACCTGTGCTATGATCGAGCATCTTGAGCGACATATCCAAGTCTTTTAAACGTCTCATATGAACAAATCTCACTGAGTTTTTTCTACAGAAAGTATTGATCCATTTGATCGATCGTCGTACTTTGAGAAAAGCTTGAAATGCAAAATTCACAGGGAAGATTGAAGAATTTCGGAGATAAAAACCGTTTGTCTTCGAGTTTCATGCACTTTCACCTCTAGCATTCACCCCCCCCGGTTTGAGAAAAGTGACAATTACGTAATGTTGCAGTCACATAACCTAGTACCCAGGGCTAGCCGCGAATTGAAGGCAGTGACATAGCCCTGGTAAACGCTGGTCGTGGTTCAGTACTCCAATAGTCGTATATCGCAGGAAGATTGGATATCCCCATTGCAATTACCATCCCGATAATTGCATAGGCATGCTCTCCATCAAGGAAAACAATAAAATAGATACACTTTGATTCACTTTGGAAGCATCCCTGCTAGCGTGGTATTCTTTCCTACTTGTCATGTTGCCTCATTAACTCGTTATTTGACGGATTGTCACTCAAAAAAGCTCAATATATTTTGGAAACTTCTAGCTTCACTCCTTCGCTTGCAAAAAAAACAACATGTATGTTATTGCCAAAAATGAGACTGGACCGAGTATAAACAGAGATGCCAACTTCCGGTTGAGTCCCCAGGCAAAAACAATCACAGACATGCGCAGAAGGGACTGTAACCTACCTACAACAAGTAAATGAGTAAAAATAACCCATTAGCTGGCAATGTGCCCAGATGCGTCCTACTTTAGTGCAGTATTTACTCTGTCTAACACCTGACGATTTTACTTTTCTGTGATAGGGCACTGTCACTAAATGGGTTAAAATATTATTAATAGCATGCAGTGTACATGCATACCTTCCATCAAACTTGAGCTTTAAGATTTAATCTTTAATTTAATTTAATTATTTAACTTTTAATTTACGACGAACATCATTCTAGAAATAGGATAAATGACAATGTCTGATGTGATCTATCACCAGGGCTGCATAAAATATTTTATTTTCTGGGACCACAAAGCCAACGAAAATATTTTCTGCATGCAAACACTGGGAATCTTATGGTTTAAATTTGATCACTAAACAAAATTCAGTGTATTGTACACACCATTTCATTAGATTTGAAAGCAAAATAGACATATTTTACCCTGCTAGCAGTGGTTTCTAGCTGAGCTGAGGAGAAACCACTGCGAGTAAACGAACGATTGTTTCATGTTGCCACCATCCAGATTCACAGACGAAGTGACAAGTTTTTGTTGTGTGCATGGGTAACTGCTTGGCATTGCTGGTAAAATGCGAGCCAGTTGTACAAAAACAACACGATCATGTTCTAAATATAGTAACATGCTATAAATATACTACCCTTTACAAAATATTACAGCTTTACAAAACATTGAATAAAATGTTTGAATGATGTTAAAACCACCTACAGTTCAACAAAGTAACTATAAATTCACACACTGCAACCTTTTGCAGATCTTTGTAGAGGTTGAGGTTGCAATGCTCAAAAATTGCAATAATTGTCAAAATTAACAGTAATTGGAAAGGTTATTATATTATGATATTATTGGGAAACTTTGCAAATTGGAATTTATCGAAAACCTTAACACAATCTCCAACGTTTAAGTAACACAAATAAAGTTTGCAGACCGGATTAAAAAATTGATATTGATATGATATTGAAATACAAAAATTCTAAAAGATAACAGAAATTCAAATGCACAATTTGTAGCCATAGGGTGAGGCACCGATTTCAATATAATTTAGTACTGACAATAACAATATTAAAACCCTATATAAATTGATAACTGCATGTAGAATAAAAAGTTGTTCGATTAAAACTGACAGACAACAAATAAAACAGTACAATGCCGTGCTTGTTTACGTACAGATAACAAACTGTCAAACTAACTACAGGAAATGAAGTCAAATTAGTGACGTTCGTCCCACCACATGATCTTTGTGCATGCTCGATAGAAAGTCGTTTGTTTGCTTGCAGTGGTTTCTCCTCAGCTCCGAAACCACTGCCAGCAGGGTAGACATATTTTAACGTGGCTACGGAATAAATATTCTTTATATTTTAATTTAACAATGAACATTTACATTTTAATGAATGATGAAAGTGACCACTGGGAACTGTCTGCAGTTTAAGATTCTAGACTCTTATAATTTTAATATATTTGTTATGAATATCATCTTAATTAATGGCTGAAAGTTCATGAGAAGGGCAGAAGGCTGTTGTGTATTGGAACATATTGCTTAGATTTTTACTACATTGTAAGAAATCACCACACTCGTAGATTTTTAATCCACATCATACTGTAGTTGTTAAATGAGTTGTATTCATATATAACTGGAGTGGTATTTTCAGAAGTAACTAATACACTAGATGAAATCAATTATAACAACCGCATAGAGGATTTCGTCTTAATATCTGCTAGTATCAGGCTGCTGGAGTGCTGCCTGTACAGGTATATTAGAAACTTGTATTAATTGCATGTTGCAAACATCACTATTTCACTACCTACAGCTTATTCAATTTTGTCATTTTTCTCATTTCCTTTACTTTGTTTTCTTTGAGATTTTTAAGTTTTACCCTCCATTTTTTTCTGCCAACCTCAAAAATTTTCTGGGACCGTGGTCTGCTATATTATGCAGCCTTGTCTATCACTATATTTATGTGCATAACTCTATACTGTACATGTAGCTACAGTACACAATGTCTTGCCTGAAATACAAGACAAGTTGTAAACCAGCTCTGTAATTGAACAGGGCTTGTACTTTTTTAAGATCTAAATTTTCTTGGACCTTTTCCTGTCCCTGGAGCATGGGGTTGAACTGGCCTACATCATAGACTCGAGCTCTATTCCTTGTACAGTCTACGTGCGACATCCGTTTGTGCTGTTCCATAAATTAAACTGCAATATGTAAAATTTATGCTTGGCTCAGTGTTAAATGTGCATGTAAATATTACCTATGAATCATGATCTAGGGTTGGGCGATATTTCGATATTTTGATTTATCGCGATATTTTCAATTACAATTATCGTATCGAAGGTAGAAACATGAGCAACGATATATCGATATTATCATCATGCTCGATGACTATCATGATATTGCTTCACATGTGTATATAGCGGTATATATAAATCCTAAAAAATTCTTTCAATTCCCTAGAAAATATAGTTTTTAAAGGGATACGGCAATATATTTTTTTATTATTTCATTTTAAAGAACTTTTAAAATTATATATTAATCTCCTTTACCAATTTTGCGTAACATTATTTCTTGAAATATTTTGACTTTAAATATTTTGCTGTCCACCATCTTGGATTAATTTTTATCTCATTATCGGTGATTTTAGTGATGTCATCAGTGTGACCAGATGTTTGTCAGCGGATTTTACTAAACCTTTGGTAAAATTTTACTAAATAGGCCAAAATTTTACCAGATTTGGATTTTACCCATCCCACTCGAGAGGCTGGTTAATGGCTGGTATTTTGTCTGAATAAGTCTGATTCAGACAAATTACTATCCATTAAATCCATATTTTTAAATGTAAGTTTGCAATTTTGAAATGAAATTCGTCAAATGCCCATGGCCAATTTTCAGCTGCGTGCGCTACTTCATGTTATTCATTCAAAAGAGGTGACAAATTAAATGACATAACCTGAAGCATGCAATGAGCAAACAGAACACAGGCTCCGATTCAGAAGTGAGCTATCGCCACAGCATCAGGAAGGCATGTACTTCGCACTTTGCAGGGTTTGCTGGTCATCATCAAACGTTTTAATAGAGTTTTACCAAAAAAGTTACCAAATCCTTGAATTTTAAGAAATTTTACCAAAATTTTACTAAAAAATCTTTTACCAAATTTCTATCAAAATTGTTGAAATTTTACCAAAAGTAAAAAAATATACTGAATATGGTCACACTGGATGTCATAAGCAGGGTTAGCCATATAAAACTACATCTAAATGGCCAATTAACATTATGTCTTGTTTGAAAAGTCGTTTGATTGAGGTCGTAAACAAACAAACATTGTCAAATAAACAAACAAAAGTCACATTCATGAATGACGCTGAATGATGTTATTCTTTATATCGAGAAATTAATTTCTGTAAACTTGTCAGAATATAAAACAAAACTATATTTCACTATCAAAGTTTCTGTCATCAAAATCGACAATGCATGACTTTAATCACAGAAACTTTGACCATGTAAGCGAAAGTTCATTAGATATCTCTATTTTCGGCAAGTTGTCTGTTCGTCAAAATGTCTGTTTGGCAAAATGTCTGTCGGCAAAATGTCCGTTTGGGAAAATATCTTTCAGGAAAGTGTCTTTTGGCAAAATGTCCAGCCACCATTAAACACCACAAATACAGCATACAAATGTAAACGTTTGTGTGGTACTGGACTAATTGTTGGCACTGGCATTTCCAGATAGCAAAAAATACGACTATGTGAATACAATGCTGCTGAAGATTTAGACATACATATGAAATTATCAGTCTTGCACAAGTGTTCCGTATTCAACAACGTGACCATTGACAGATCCAAAGGTGGTTAGATATAGCTGTAGTTTCAAACAGGGAATGGGTAAGGATTAGATTAAGACATAGAATACAAGTTGCTGGGTATTTTAAAGTTCCTCTGCATTCTGTGGCTGCCTGTAAATGGATATACACAAATTGATTTACATAAGTGGTTATATACCACTTATAAAATAGTTGAACCTTGAACCCTACTAGCTTTCCCAGTTCATGCAAGTTGTGCCGATAGTGCAATCGGGTAGCGATTTATGATAACCTACATTTAGCAATATATTTCACTAATTTGTGATTATTTTAGCAATATATTTCACTAATTTGTGATTCATTAATGAATTTAATTCAAATTCAGCCCGTTTAGTGGGCTGCCTATGATTGTGCCAGCAAGCAACAAGTATGACAAAAATGTTTACCTAATACATGGGATTAGCTTATGTTATACACTAGTTTTAATGAAGTATACAATGATACTGAGGCACATATTATCAAAATGTTTTTCATTCATGTTTTTGACATAATGGCAAAGGAATGCAGATTGACAAGGGCTTGGACAGCAAAATTGTTTGCCCTGCCTTCTTAAGGGGCTGATTATATGTGCCCGGTTTGCTGGGCTGGCCCACTTAAATGGGTAATTTACAACACAAAACAATTTCACTTTACATGACAACTGGGCCAACACGTTTAGCTGGGATCCCACTTGACTCAAACAGGGCGTTCGGTCAGCTGGGCTGAAATTTGTCCATGTAAAGTAACTAGCCCAGATAACTGGGCTGGCACAAAAAGTCAAAAACCTTGTTTAACACAAAAATATTTGTAGAAGTATATTTTTCTGGATAATGACTTATGTGTCAACACCAAAGGAAATCGAAAAGGTGGGTTTCTGAATTTGCAGCTTCGCCAAACATTAAATACAATTCTCAAGGTGGCTATAAGAGAAAAGGTGTCATAGTTTCATTTGCCCAGTGGTATATTTGCAAGTGTAAAAGAAAGGAACTGAGCAGGAACCAAAAAGAAGCGAAAGCCAAAGCTATGAAACATAGGCAGGAGCATCATGACGCTCATGCTGCTAATGCCGAGGTTATTGACAAGATCCATTTACTATCCAACATCTGTGATAAAAAAAGACTGAAAGTAAAATGGTAATAAAAGTGTGTATCAAAGCAGTGGAAGGAATTGTCTGTGATGTGGAATTATCTGTGATGTGGAATTGTCTGTGATGTGGAATTATGGTTGAATCACAACCACAGCATGGACTGTCATCACCTTACCAGCTTTAGCCAAATCTTACCTACAACAAGGCACATATTTCTTACTTATTTTGAGCAGAGCATGTCTGCATTGGAGTTGTTCCATTATCACGAAACAAAGTTAATGAAAGATCCTGTTACCGTTCTTCTCCTAGCTGATAGAAAGTACTGCCCATCCTTGAGAGACGTTAATAATCTCTATGACAAGCGGAGAAAACAACAAAGGGACCATGTAATGTATCTGAAATGTTTGACTATCTGCAAGAGTATATTACAACATATAATAATGACAAAATGAATGGTGGTGGCAAAATCTTTCTACAAAGATATAACAATGAAGTAAAGCAGGAGAAACCATTGATCATTTCCATATGTACTCCAATGATATCACGTGTACACAAGTTACGGCAGGCTGGTGAAATGGCTTTCATGGATGCATCTGGGAGTCTTGATTAGACCGCAAGCAGTCCCTCGAAAAAATGAGGGAAAGCCATCAACACATCAAGAAACGAAATAAGCCCATTTTCGCTCTTGTCAAATTGGCTCCGCCTTTGCATAAACATTACTATATCCAATTAAATCTATCCAATAAGAAACCGTTAATGCCTTGTTTATTTACAGGGTGTATAAAAAAAGGTATCAAACTTCAGCATGCTATTGTACCTGAATTACTCGGTGTATGAACATTTTTTCATATTCGAAAAGATCAGGCTTTTAGCTGTTGAATGACATGTTTTTCATGCCAAGTGGAGAAAAAATAAGCAAGTGCGAGTCTGATAAAAAAGTTAGTCAGAATCGCATATTACAAAACGGTGAAAACACGAGATTCTGACTAGCATTTTTTATCCGACTTGTACTTGCTTATTTTTTATCCATTTGGCATGAAGAACATATCATTCAACAGCTAAAAGCCTGATCTTTCCGAAGATGAAAAAATCTCGTTCATACGCAGTAATTCAGACACAATAGCGTGCTGACGTTCGATTACTTTTATTTTGACACACCTTGTAGTATAAAATCAACATTCACTCTGGAAATTACTTATAGCATAATTACTACATATCAGATTTGATTGACGGGCATATCAATTTCGACCACACACTTGCATTGTGTGGGCAACACGGTTTCATTTCTTGATGTGTTGTCTGCAGTCCCTCCTTTCCTTTCTCATGCCCGGAAATCTAAACCCACGGAAAGGAGGGACCGCTCGCAGTTTAAGTATTGATCGACACAATAACCCAGTTTATTTTATGTGTACTCATCCATCTGGCACCCTTCCTTTAGCAGTGTGGATAACTTCCAGCCAGTCAGAATCCACTTTGAATAGTTGCTTACAGAACAGTGTATCAGTGCTGCCGCAACATGCATTTGGTGGAAAGGAGGCAGCATCTGGTCCTTTAGTTTTTCTCACCGATGATGACAGTGCTGCTCAGAAAAATGCTTTGCGTGCGCACACTGGCGTTCATTTGTTCTTCTATGTATATTTCACTTCCTTCAAGTTGTTTGGAGATGGCTTTTGGATAGCACCAATGCCATTAATAAAGATGATCGGCAGCACTTAATGTCCCTTTGCCAAGGACTGGTATTCGCGGACACAGTAGAAAAATTTCATGTCAATGAAACCCAGATGCAGACAGACAAAACAGTGTTAAGTAATATTTCAAATCCGAGTGCCATGAACAATGGCGAGGCGCAATTGCTTCTCACACATCGTTAGATTTTCATAGCAATGAGGCATGAAATTATTAGATATTCAAAAAAGTGAGCGTGGGATTAACAATTACATTCGCTTGAAAGTTTGCATGAAGTGCAATGAAGCATTCAGTTCGCTTTCCTCGTGAATAGATGAATTTTGTTGGCAAAAGAGCATGGTATCTTCTTATAATATAAGAAAAAGCGGTTTCGAGAACCAGAAAGTGTTGAGCACAGTATTGTCACTTGGCTGACAAGGTTGGGGATCCAAAAAAACGATATATCAGATTGTGTGTGCGATAAGGCCCTACCTGGTGGAAAATGAAAGAGCCGAAGTGAATATATATTTTATAGATGGTAAACATTACTGGTAAGTTGCTGTATTATAGTGTTTAAAGCACTGTTTATTATGACAGTTGGTAAAAAAGTTGGTTTTCCTATATTTGTGTAGTTTTCAAACGTTCAGGAAAAGTGTTAGCTATAAACTGTAGTTAGAATAAATTTCTAAATACAACTTACTGTATTTAGAAATAATTCTAAACATAGCAATTAAATATATTTGCATAATCTTTTGTTTACCCCTCAATTTCCTTATTGTTCAATGTCCTTCCCACTTGAAGTAATTAAAGTCCTGGTCTAGACGGGGTATCCAGATAGATACACGTGATGTAAATTAAACCATGTCATTGGCCGAAATGCTATAAATATCTAATGATGTATGAGAAAGTATTGTAATTGCTATGACTACATTAAAAATGTGTTAGAAAGAAAAGAACAATGGGCACTCACAAGAGGAAATAACAGAGACAACTTTATGGAATCTTTGATTTTCGTTTTAAAAATTTGTCGTCTCAAAGCATATCAGAGCGTATAACTTGTCCCCCGAGCTGACTGCGAGGGTACTAATTCCTCCCGGCTATTTACACCCGGGGAAACGAAAGCATTAGTCAAGTCTAAAGTTCATCAATGAGCGTGGGTTACCGTGAGTGGTTCGGTGGGTGGTCATCCTCACTGATCTCAAAAATATGGCAGACTGTCATGAATAGCGGACACTGATTGGTCCAATTTAAAGTTTGCATTATAACAACTGTCGACTGTATGACGACAGCGAAATAGCAAACATTTCTTGATTCGATGATTGATAAATTTCTTGCAAATATATTTAATTTTTGCTCGCATTTTTGCAAGATTTTGTGAATTTCAAGAAAGAAAGAAAGGGCGAAAGAATCGGCTAAAAGAAGGGAGCTGACATCAACGAAGGTAAGTTTGTTTTAAATATTGATTTTATAATTGCTTTAAAACCTGACGGCCGCTTTGGCTCTTTGGCTTTGCGTGTATGAAACAACTAAACAAGACAGCATATAATTTCAGTGTATTAATAATATCGATTCCCTTTTTTATTAGGCCTATATTGAATTTTTTAAATAAAAAAGAAAGCAAAGTTATTTGCATGCGAGAATTTGAAATCATTTTATTGCAAATGCAAAGTTTATCGATAAAGCCATTTTAATCATTAAAGGCAGTTTTAATAGTTTTATAAAGAACATTTTAAAATGTTTTGTGAAGCTTTTGTGGTTGAATTTTACCTTAAATTGAAGCTTATATTACATATAATAACATACCTAACATATATATGTTGGGAAATTGATAATATTGTAATTAAAAGTGATATTTTTAGGCGATTTTTCATTTGTAAGAATATTCTTAAAAAATTATCGTGTTACCATGACAACAACTTTGGATACTTCATGTTCGGAAAATACAATGGTTTTGTCAGCAAGGCGAGGGTTTCTGCATGCATGTACTTTCTAGTTAGAATAAGTGAAATTCATAACTGAGGATTTGGAGATGTATTTCCTAAGGAAACTGTTATCTCTTGCATTTGGCAAGCCACAAAATCTTCATGTTACTGCACAATGCTTTGGAAGAAATGTACAAATGTACTTTGGAAGAAAAGTACAGTACCAGTTGACAACATCACCAGGGACATCGAAAATCCTTTTCATTTTAATGTAACAAGCAGAAAGAACAAGGACCTCACTTACCAAGTTAACACCAGTTTAGGGATTTGCACCTGTCCACATGAAGAAAATGGCTCAGGTTGTGCACATCAAGCTGCGGTTGCCTTAAAGTATGGAGGTGGTAACATCAACTTTATTCCATGATCCGCTCAAGATCAGTATGCGCTTGCTGTTTTAGCAATGGGAGATAATCCCCAACTCAAAGTAAGACAGTTTGTTCAGCTGCATGAAAAATCTGAAAGCGTTATGAATGTGGAGAAAGATGTATATGGAATTGAAACAGTGCCTCAGCAAAACAAGGAAAAGGATATAAAGGAAGACAAGCAACATATTGGCATGACACCTTCCTAGGCCATACAGAAGACGAACCTGTAGCCTGTAAGTTAAAAATAAGAAATGAAGATAATAACTTTAAGAAATGTTACTACAATTCCCTAAGGACGTACCTGTAGGGACCAATTGCCCGAATTGATTGGTTGGTTGTGGAGCATTTGCATAACATTGTTTGGGTCGGAATGTGGTTATGTGGGCTCAATTTGTATAAGATATATGCGCTGAATTCGGCGAAGTGAATTCGGCGAAGTGAACAGTGTAAGACTAAGTTTTGAAGTAGTGATAAACGATCAAATATATTTAAAGTAATTCATTATTGACATGGATAAGGACAATGGACTAGCATCGCTGTAAATTAATATTCGTCAACGTGAGGTATGTGTGTGAACTAGTCGTTTAAGTTTTTATGTAGGTTTGTCAAATTGTTACATAGTGTATGTCCTTAAATTTATTTAGAAAACCAGCACAGTTATTAAAAAGTTCAAACAATTGACCACTTGCGTAATAGCGATGCCCGCTAAGCATGACGGTAGGAGGCTGTAGGTTGCTTTCGAACGAAATGGCTGTCGCATGAGCGAGCGATTTCGTTCGGGAGGAAACAACGACGGATTTTTTACTCTATTCGGCTTCGATCAATAGCAATTTTGTGTGGAAAATAACGAGGGTGTTTGGCAGTGCTCATGTAGAAAATTTAAAGAAATTCGGCTCATTAGTGGCGAACAAAATTTGTTGTGAAGATGACCAGTTTTACACACGCCTCCCCTAAATTCGCTCGCGAAAACTTGACCACATCAACCAAAACAGGTGAGTTAGCTTTTCTACTGGCGATCGGCTAAATTTTTTTGAAAAATAAGCCCAATCGATAGTTAATCTCATTAGATTTCAAGGTTATTTTAACCCTATAGCTTCAAAAATGCCATTTTTAGCTTCATGAAAATGACAAATGTTAGCCAAAATTTTGTTCGAATTTGCCATTGCCAGCCATAGCCTGACAAAATGTTTTGAAGATGTTTTGGCGCAAAAATATCTGAATTTAAATTAGTTGTTTCTAGCTGTAACAAGAAAATATAAAGTTGAAAGTGTTTTTCATCGTTTTCTGCTGTTGTTTTGTCCTCGAGCTGAAGTTTGCTTTGGTTCTTATCCTTCATTCTAGTTCGATAAAATACTCGTGAGTTAAAACATAATATTTACATATAAATTATTAATTTAAATTAGCAAAGTCTTGTATTAATAAATTTTTAGCTAGCATATAAACATTAGATAGGATTTTTACCTCCGCCAGGAGGTTATGTAATCATCTGGGTTTTTACCTCCGCCAGGAGGTTATGTAATCATCTGGATTTGTATGTGTGTGTGTATGTGTGTATGTGTGTGTGTGTATTTGTCTGTGAGCACGATAACTCAAGAAATACGAAACATATCCGTACGAAATTTTGTGAGTGCATTTCCCATCGGCTAAGGAAGAACTGATGAAAATTTGGTTGAATTTGGTTAAAAATTGAACGAGAAATGAACAAAATTTTGTCTTGCTTTTCCCGGTCAATTAAAAAAAATATTACTGAATGCGTAATTAGGACGTGTATAATTTATGCACACAGTGCTAAGACAATAATGAGATGATAAACCTCATTAAGCTTCGGCCTTCATTATCTATTGTCTTAGTTGCATTTCGCGCGACCGAAATTCAATGTCTAAAACAAGGCTTACGGAGTTACGCATTATTACGTTCAGCAAAGTGCCAGTCCATTCAAATTCTAACAACATTAGATTACTTCAATACAGGGTGTATAAAAAAAACGCAACCTCGGAATTTCCCAAGAAATCGACATTGTTTTAAAGACAAAAGATTTTAGCTGCCTGGGAATTTAAAATAGCACAACTGTGAAAATTACTGCACGCGCGAGTGCATAAAGCAAAATTTATGCATTTATTTAATGACACTTAATAAATTTTTATTTTACAAGTACTGTACAGTACAACAACAGTAATATGATCTATTAGCAATTCGATTTCAATTCGCGGGGGCCTAAAATCTTTTATGCTTAAGAATTGCAAAGTGGTTTTCTTAGGAAATTCTAAGGTTGCGTTTCACTTCCGAGTAACGGGCGGAGGTATGCAGTCTCTGAGTGCCCTCTAGTTTTAATTAAATTAATAGGAAGTCAATTTAAAATTAGGTACATAATAACTATAGGATTAAACAACTCACATAGGGCTAAGGCTCAGCAAATAAAATATTTTAAATAATATAATGGAGGGTGAAACAAGCACTTCACATGAGGCAAACAATGCTGCTACAGAATTGAAAAGGTGGACAAGGGACTTACATGGCCTCCCATCATTTACGTATGAGTTACTAACTAAGCATTTTGGAAATGAACATGCTGGTGCTCAAAAACACAAGAAACTAGGTTATCAATTGTTTAAAGATAAATATGTTGGGCAAGTTGAGGTTAAAAAAAATGTCACGAAAGGCAACATGACGCGTTTCCTAGTTAAAGGCTGTGTAAATGCTGCTATGAAAAACAATGTATACACTGTATATGTTCATCTAAATGAAGCTAATGGGGAGGTTGTGCACAGCAACTGTACATGTACAGCAGGGAAAGGTGGGCAGTGCAAACATGTTGTTGCTCTGCTATTTCAAGTAATTGAATATAAACAATTAGACATGACAGAAATCCCTGATAAGCCCACTTGTACACAATTACTACAGCAATGGCATGTACCAAGGAAAGATGAATCTGACAAGCCTGTTCTTTACGAGAACATGGCATTTAAAAAAGCCACATACGAAAAAGATGTTGTGGGTAAAAAGAGGAAAAACGAGCAACAAGCCCCAAATATACATGACCCCATTCCACATTTTGCACAGAATATTACAAAACCTGAAGTTCAAAAGTTGGCTAATGCTTTGATAGATATTGATGAACAAAGCTATTTGGGGAATTTGTTAATATCAAATGACTGTGAGCCATACCCATTCAAAAGCATGCATCTAGATATACCATCTAAAATGAGATACACTGATTCAATGCAACTTAACATTAATGACCCTAGTGTTCGTGATAAAATTTTAAAAACCTACAACCTACAACAGCCGAGGAAACTGTTACACAATGTCATTGTGAAACCATTAAAAATTTACAATCATCTGTCAAAACCTCATACGAAGAAATAGTTGAAATTGAACGAAACACTAGGGAACAATCATCCGAAGACCGGTGGTTTGAGGAAAGTGGAAAACAACTCACCTCTTCAAATTTTGGTCCAATAGTTAAGCGAAGGCGGCAAAGGTACCCAAAAACATTAATGTCAAACATTAAG
>CACRXK020010649.1:0-17370 GCA_902702795.2 Paramuricea clavata | reverse complement strand
GCGATTTTTCCTGCCGAAACAACAAGCTGTTTGAAAATAACAAGTGCGTTGTATCATTTTGTGATAGTTGTAGATGAATGTCTTTCGCAGACGAATATTCCAAAGTGAGCGTGTGACGCGTGAGAAGTGTTTATTCTCTCAGCTGCGTTGTTGACGTTCGCTTCAGGTTACAAAAGCCGTATCTCATGATCTATGATTTGCGATTTTTCCTGACAAAACAAGTAACGTTTTTAAGACCTAGTTTTCTTTATACCATTTACTATAGTGTACTAATGAATGTCTTTCAGAAATTAGGGAAATACACGCGTATTTTGCGATACACAGCGAAAAATAATTTTGCGAAATCACGCGTTGGTAGTGTAGTTTCTGCGATTTTTCCTGGCTTCACATTATGAGGTAAAAACTAAAATATAGTTTTGTCAAATGCACAATTGTCTGAAGATGGATGTCCTTGACGAATTACGTTTATTCCGTGAAAAGAGACAGAGCAATTCCACATTTTATACGCGACAATTGACCCCGTTTCAGATTTATTTATTTTTTTTTTTTTTAATTTTCGTCCAAAAATATAACATTTAACAACATACATTATTTACAATTTTTTTAGGGCTAGGAACCTACTAGAAACCAAAAGGCTTTTTTTTAAGGTCCCTAGATACAAATTCAAATTAAATAACTATAACATACATAAGGTGCCAGTTCGAGTGTTTTTCATTGTAGTAAGGATAGGAAAAAAAAAGGATAATAGTAACAAGTACTAAGATATAATGATTTGAATCTGAAACTGGAATCTGAAACTGTAGAGCGGATCGTAATTTGGGTCTCTGATATGGAATTTCCGAGTTTGACTAATGGTCGCGGGTCGCGTGTCGCGGGTAAAAAGTCGCGTGTCGCGGGTAAAAAGTCGCGGGTCGCGGGTAAAATGTCGCGGGTAAAAAGTCGCGGGTCGTAAAAAAGCTCTAAACCGTGTATTTTATTGAGTCGCGGGTTGAATAAAGTGTGTAAAAATCACGTTATCATTTATTAGTTATTTAATGGTTTTTATCAATAGTTGTTCGAAGATGTTATGGCTGCAATTGCGAGTTTCTAGATAAATATAGACAAGAACCATATAACATTATTGTAACTGAAGCACGTTGATAGACGGTGGTCCGGTTGTGCAAAAGGATCCTGTTACACATTCCTATGCTTATAGTCCTGATTTTAGTAATACATAGGCATCCAATTTCTACCATATCAGGCGTAAAAATCCGCTATTCAGTGGCTCAGTGCGCGTTGTCGTCAAGCCTCTGCGCATCGATCAGTACTTTCCAGAAACAACTGCTAGAGAACAACCGACTTAAATATCCGGGTTGTTGGTGAATCATAATGTACTTTTATAATGTCCTAGCATGGATATATCTATTATTTGTGATACTATATGGTTGTTTTTAAATTGGTATAAAACTGATTGTAATAGTATAGTGGTAAACTGAATTTATTTCTACCCGAAAGTCTTGTTTGTTTCTGTCAGAACATTTTTTTGATTAGAGGATTTTTGTCATGGTATAATTGTTGGTTTAACATATTGAAATTATTCTTTCAAGTTTTAGGCTTCTGGCACGTTTATATTGAACCATTAAATCGCGACAAAAGGCTCTTGGGCAATGCTTCGAGTTGAAGCAATCCTATATGGTTGTTTACTAAATGAAAACGTGATTTTACACACTTTATTCAACCCGAGACTCTAGAATACATGGTTTGGAGCTTTTTTACGACCCGTGATTTTTTTACCCGGGACATTTTACCCGCGACATTCTACACGCGACTTTTTACCCGCGACCATTAGTCAAACTCATTAAATCGTGACAAAAGGTTCTTGGGCAATATTTCGTATTGAAGCAATCCTATATAGCTGTTCAGTAAATGATAACGTGATTTTTACACACTTTATTCAACCCGCGACTCAATAAAATACACGGTTTGGAGCTTTTTTACGACCCGCGACTTCACCCGCGACATTTTACCCGCGACACGCGACTTTTTACCCGCGACACGCGACCCGCGACCATTAGTCAAACTCGGAATTCCCTGCCTCGTACCCAGGCGTCTCTTTGTAAAAAAACAGTAATGCCCATATGACGTGTTTACATGAAGTATTGTAGTGGGGAGAGATGGCGAAGGGGCTGATGGGAAGAGTGCACCCTTCCCAACAGCCCCTTCGCGCGTCGGATGCCTACCTGAATACTTCATGTAAGCGCCTGGGTACGAGGCAGGGAATTTCGGTTATTAAGCCGTGTAGCAAAGCACAGAACACGTCACAAGTAATATACAAAATTATTCTGGTAATAAATAATATATGGTAATTATATACAAACTATGTCTTACGTCATCTATAACGACTCTGAATGCCATACGCCAAAATGATGTACGTTTTTGGCTTTTTATCCATCTGCCAGAGCGCCAGTTTGCCAGAGCGCCGGCAGTTTTGCCAGAGCGCCAGTTTGCCAGTTTTGCCAGAGCGCCAGTTTTGCCAGAGTGCCAGTTTCGCCAGAGTGCCAGTTTCGCCAGAGCGCCAGTTTGCCAGAGTGCCAGTTTTGCCAGAGTGTCAGTTTTGCCAGAGCGCAAGTTTTGCCAGAGCGCCAGTTTCGCCAGAGCGCCAGTTTACTAAAGTGCTAGTCAGTTTTGCCAGAGCGCCAGTTTGCCAGTTTTGCCAGAGCGCCAGTTTGCCAGTTTTGCCAGAGCGCCAGTTTTGCCAGAGCGCCAGTTTTGCCAGAGCGCCAGTTTTGCCAGAGCGCCAGTTTGCCAGTTTTGCCAGAGCGCCAGTTTTGCCAGAGCGCCAGTTTTGCCAGGGCGCCAGTTTTGCCAGAGTGCCAGCTAGTTTTGCCAGTGGCAAGTAAAGGAATTCGCTGCTTTTCTTTCAAACCATATCGTATACTGAACTTAACTAAACGTACTGCTTTGTTTCAGAGAATTAAAACAGAAATTACTTTGACGCAAAAGAAAATGCTGAAATATATTGCGATTTACGATTAAGTTAAAATTGCAATTCTACTACTAGACTATACATGCTCTTGCGTTCAATCTGGTTTGTTATGCGACCTTTGTCAGTTTGTCTTGCATATGAAAGATTTATTACTGTATATATGATCACACCATCTTACATAACAAGTTATTGTCTTTGTCTATTGCTCATATTTGTTGAGGAAATATTGTTATAATACTTTGATATTTCTAAACCAGAGAGTTGAAATTCAAAATACCTGCCCTGAAGCAGAACTGCGATAACAACGAGCCGGTAATGTGGCACTTGAAGTGTCAGGCATTTAATCAAACATTATCAGTAACATAACAATAATGAAATATTTTGAATAGTTCAACTTCACGAAAATAAAGCTATTAAGCATGTTAAATTAATATTTTAATGTGCTATATAGTATTATGCGCGTAACGACTATAACCGCGAATGTTTCGCGTTTGTATATTCACTCTTAATTAAATCCTTAATGTGGATGGACGGACCCGCACTTTAATGAAAGCTGACATTTATATACTTCCACATACATCTTGCCTTTGACCTTTGTAGTGTTTTAAAACATAAATCATATCACGGTCATATGCATTTATACATCCACTGGTAAAACTATATGCAACGTTCAAAATAATGTGACATGTAAAGATTTGTACGACCGCGTTTGTGTATCATTTCAGTGGGTTATTAAAAACAAGAGTTGTTGCTGAAATTGGTAGGTATTTGATACTGACTGTTAAACTTAGCCAGCGCGCAGTCTCATGATATCGACATCGTTTTGAAGTCATAAGACTGCGCGCATGCAGGCTAGCATGAACTGCGTAAATTAATTTTTGGCGGGAAATATGCGCGCCAGTTGTTGACACACCATGCTCATGAATATTCTGCCTTTCTTAATATTTATAGTCGTTTCGCAAGGAAGCCATGATGCTATAAAAATGTAACACTTCTAATTTGAAATATATTTACATACATAACATAACTTATATACAAAATAATGAACTCTACATATCTAATATTATCCTGTCTTTTGATCACCAAGTGTTCCAGCTAACTGTCATTTAGCTACTGATTTAGTGTCGCATTAAAGCAACAGTAACTATGGAACTATATCTACGTAATAATAGTGCAGATGAATAACAATAATAGTACAGATGAATGGATAATGCGACTATATATATATATATACTCGACTATATACTGAATTGTTAATTTAATTTAGTGTCGCATTAAGCTACGTTTGCACACAACGATTATTCGGGCCGATTACTGGTTTTGCCGAATGTTATATCGCAATATATTTCAGCATTTTCTTTTGCGTCAAAGTAATTTCTGTTTTAATTCTCTGAAACAAAGCAGTACGTTTAGTTAAGTTCAGTATACGATATGGTTTGAAAGAAAAGCAGCGAATTCCTTTACTTGCCACTGGGAAAACTGGCACTCTGGCAAAACTGGCGCTCTGGCAAAACTGGCGCTCTGGCAAAACTGGCGCTCTGGCAAAACTGGCAAACTGGCGCTCTGGCAAAACTGACTAGCACTTTAGTAAACTCGCGCTCTGGCGAAACTGGCGCTCTGGCAAAACTGGCGCTCTGGCAAACTGGCGCTCTGGCAAAACTGACTAGCACTTTAGTAAACTGGCGAAACTGGCGCTCTGGCAAAACTGGCGCTCTGGCAAAACTTGCGCTCTGGCAAAACTGGCGCTCTGGCAAAACTGGCGCTCTGGCAAACTGGCGCTCTGGCAAAACCGACTAGCACTTTAGTAAACTTGCGCTCTGGCAAAACTGGCGCTCTGGCAAAACTGGCGCTCTGCCAAAACTGGCACTCTGGCAAACTGGCGCTCTGGCGAAACTGGCACTCTGGCGAAACTGGCACTCTGGCAAAACTGGCGCTCTGGCAAAACTGGCTCTCTGGCAAAACTGGCGCTCTGGAAAACTGGCGCTCTGGCAAAACTGCCGGCTCTCTGGCAAACTGGCGCTCTGGCAGATGGATAAAAAGGCAAAAACGTACATCATTTTGGCGTATGGCATTCAGAGTCGTTATAGATGACGTAAGACATAGTTTGTATAATTACCATATATTATTTATAACCAGAATAATTTTGTATATTACTTGTGACGTGTTCTGTGCTTTGCTACACGGCTTAATAACCAAACTGGCACTCTGGCAAACTGGCGCTCTGGCGAAACTGGCACTCTGGCGAAACTGGCACTCTGGCAAAACTGGCGCTCTGGCAAAACTGGCTCTCTGGCAAAACTGGCGCTCTGGCAAACTGGCGCTCTGGCAAAACTGCCGGCTCTCTGGCAAACTGGCGCTCTGGCAGATGGATAAAAAGGCAAAAACGTACATCATTTTGGCGTATGGCATTCAGAGTCGTTATAGATGACGTAAGACAAAGTTTGTATAATTACCATATATTATTTATAACCAGAATAATTTTGTATATTACTGGTGACGTGTTCTGTGCTTTGCTACACGGCTTAATAACCAAAATTGGACTGGCCGCCGGGGCGAGTCCAATTTGGCAAATTTCCAAACATCACAAGTACTATTAAATTAATCCCTAATTGGACGAGCAACATAGCATGATTATATTCATATTCTCTCGCCAAAGCCCAGTCCTGCCAGACTTTCAATGTTGTTCGTATTTTCATTTAGTTCTTTTGTTCAAGCAAAATTTGGCGCTTTGTTCGTATTTTCATCTAGTTCCTCAAGGGCAATTTCATTTCACATTTGTGTTCAAAATACCTTTCTGCCATTTTGTTTGTTTTGGGAAAATCATTAATTGTACTGCAGTACAATCAATGAAATAATTGTACTCCTCTAAACCAATCAGCATCCAGTAATTTTGTCGTGCTAATAATAAAAACTGTTAGGCCACAAGCCAGTATTTGTAACAGTGGTGAGCAATCTTGATCTTCTTGTGTAGTTATTTTTGTGACAGAAATTACTTTGTGTTTATACAGACAAGCTGGGTTTGACATCTTGGTTGCAAGGATGAAACACTCACTTGCAAAGATTAAAGATGCCGTCAGTCAGTTGCGAGCTATTTTTTTTAACTGTCAACGCAGCAAAATTAGCCCCAAGGAGGATAATTTTGTTCCATATAAACCAGTTTACTGGGCTCGTTTCAATATACACAGCCCCTAACGAAGCAAATGACTGGTGCATTAGAACTATAGACTGTGAAATATATTAACCTATTAAGTGCCAGCGCTATCTCCTTGACAAGTAAAATGGTCTGGCACTAGACAGAGTAAAATAGTCAGGCATTTAATAAGAAAGAGTAAATTAATAAAGTGGGGTGCATCAAGGCGTAATTAGTTATAAGGAGGTTCAGTGGTTGTTCCACAGGAAACTAAATCGCCAGGGCCAATTATTCAAGGCTGGATTAGCTCTAACAAGTTTTGGCTACCCTGGTTGCCAGAGGTTCTGTATCTTTCGCCTTATTCCCGCTCGTATATTTATTTTACGCGAGGCGAAGAGAACCTCTGGTGGCACGCGATACAAATCTCTCTTCCTTTGGTACAAAATTTGTACCAAGCACATGATTGGTTAGTTATAATTAGCAGTCACATGAAGTGATGCGATTGGCTAGACAAAAAAACCTGTTTATAAATCTCAGAGAACATGATGTAAACAAAATGCAGAAATAATACGAACGTATTAAAATGCTTTACTTGGTGTGGGTTTATATATTTGAGATTAACTTAGTTTGTTTCGCTATAAAACGATTTTCTGCGCTGGAGAAGACCTGCCATCGCGGCATGACTTGAGTTGACGGCATGAGATGTTCAGTTACAGTATTAATATTTGTAAAATATATAGTGTTGGTCACTCGCTTGCTTTATATCGTTCAAGGTTTTAAATTTTGGTAATTCTTTGACTTTAATAGTTATTAATATGATTTATTTTGCCAATATTTTCCCGTTGTCTGTTAAGGACAACGTACATACTGGCTCCGTTGCACACATATATATAAATATTTATATATTTATATTCTTTCACTTTTGACTTTAGACGTTCCTAACGTTCGCTATTACAAACGGCATTCCACAAATTTAACAATCAGTATATAAGGTGGCTTGTGCGTTGCGAGAATAATCTACATGTTTCTAATGAATAACCTACATGTTTGGGCTGCTTATTTTTAATATTTTACACAAGGCTGCCAAACAGTCTGAAGAGAGCTATTTTGGTAGTATGACAAACCCGGAAGTTTAAAAACGTCACAAAATATAAAACCGGTTTTGCAAGTTCTCAACGGCAACGTCAGCATGGAAGTGAGATTTGTATCGCGTGCCACCAGAGGTTCTCTTCGCCTCGCGTAAAATAAATATACGAGCGGGAATAAGGCGAAAGATACAGAACCTCTGGCAACCAGGGTAAGTTTTGGCGGGATTCCTAATCTCTTTTGCGCTCCTCGTGTCAGATCCTCGAACTGTGAACAAACAAGTAAGCAGTATTAAAAGTAAACAACCTCAAGAAATTTTGTGCAAGGCTGATGTTCTATTATTCTGGAGGAAACACAGTGGGTTAGTTTTTATAGCGAATACTATTATCAATACTGTTGAATTGAAGCTCGATTTTTGATATACGTCTGGCAGATACCACATCATTTTCAAAATACTAGGCCGTTTCAATAAGCTTTCCAACTGTGTCTGTTATAAAATGTTTAAAACTATAATATAATACTTTGAAAGCTTCAAATGCGTGTGCTTACATGCGCAGCAAGGCGAGACTTTGAAAATTATAGTTTTTGAATTTCCGTGGCATGATCAACAACAGTTTGTTGCGAACGTTTTCTCGGCGAATTTTCTACTAACCTGAATATAAATTCCACTAAAATGTAGGTATTTTGACAAGCTTTCAAAACATCCACGTCAGGGGTGTATGTCGTAATTAAATTTCGAATTAATGTAAGCGATTGAAACTCGTGCCTAAATTAAAACCAGACATAATATATATTCCGACTAGAATGTATATTCCGACGGCAATTTTTACACCCTCGTTTAGGCAACGAATTATCGCTCAATATTCTAGCTCCAATGTTATAGCTTGTACAAAAATGTAGCTGATTTCACCAGCTATCTGACAATATGCGTAAAATTATTTTACCTGTAATATTCGCACAGATATAGACGAATAAAAGTCATGTTTATGTTGCATTAAACATTCTAATTATAATTCTGGTTTCAAATTTTGTTTACATTGTGTGATTTTGACCCCGTCGTTTAGACGTTTTCTCGCTCAATATTGTAGCTACAAGAATATAGCTCCCGCTAAAATGTATGCATTTTCACCAGCTATCTGACAATAGGCGTAAAATTATTATACTTGTAATATTCGCACAGATATAGAGGAATAAAAGTCATGTTTATGTTGCATTAAACTTTCTAATTATAATTCTGGTTTCAAATATTGTTTACATTTTTTATTTTGACCCCGTCATTTAGACAACGTGTTCTCGCTCAATATTGTAGCTACAAGAATATAGCTCCCGCTAAAATGTATGCATTTTCACCAGCTATCTGACAATATGCGTAAAATTATTATACTTGTAATATTCGCACAGATATAGACGAATAAAAGTCATGTTTATGTTGCATTAAACTTTCTAATTATAATTCTGGTTTCAAATATTGTTTACATTTTGTTATTTTGACCCCATCGTTTAGACAACGTTTTCTCGCTCGATATTGTAGCTACAGGAATATGGGACTAGCTAACAGTCGTGGGTCGTGGGTAGAATGTCGTGGGTCGTGGGTAAAAAGGCGTGGGTCGTGGGTAAAAAGGCGTGGGTCGTGGCAACCTCGTTCCCAGGCTCTTTGCTCTTGGGAAGCAAAGACCCTGGTCGGAGCTGGTCACGTGAACCCCCAGATTTTGGGGGTAAATTGAATTTGACCTCAGGGAGGGGTAGTAGAGGAGTCTGTTTGTTGCTTTTGGAAAATTTGCAACTTTATGTGTTATAATTTCGGGTGATAAAAATGTAATTTGCAACAAAAGATTGTGAAAGGAACTGTTTTAAATTGTACCGATCATGACAAGACTTCCTGCTGTTCTGAATGTCATCAATAATAAGTGTTGCGGTACATTTCAAGCGAGAAGCTGGATCATATTTCACTTGCAAGGAAAGCACTCCACACGCACCTGGCTTGCGAAGTGTAGCACCTATCGCCGTAGAAACATACATATCTTCTACACAGAATGATCGATCAAACGGTATTAAACGAACGATATGGTTCTTTATAGTTGAAGTGTAGCCTATCCTGTCCGATATTCAAAACAAAATATTTATTTTATAACGGGATCCTTTGATTTCCCAAACATCGCCAACATGTGTAAACAATAGTGCTATTTTGACTGTAAAAGCACAGGATTAAAACCCGTTATGGACTGGCTTAGTCTGGCTATAAAATTCATTTCATTTACATTGCTGAAACTCAACGATCAAGAAAGATAATGTCGAAGTGTAGCTAGCTATCTGTTATCACACAAAGCCAAGACTCCTCCGTGCGTTTCCGTGCGTGCGGTACAACTTGAATATCTAGGACGATATATGCACCAGACACTGGTATTGTACTTTATATAAATTATTTCATATTTTGTGTATACAGTAATTTGCAACGTGTATAATATTCGACCTTTCATTGACGTTGGCATTGTGAATGTCCATTGAGGGCTTTATTGAAGAATAATCCAGCTTCTTTAGACTTGTATAATGGATTAATGCCGCTGTTATCAATATTTAAATCAACTTTAATCTTTATCGTATTCCGTAACCGACATTTTAGAAGTTTAGTCTGTTTTACCAAACAATACTGGAGGCAAACAACCTATCTTTCAATGGAAACTTTAAAAGGTTTGTTACAGTAAAACTCATTAATATAAGCGAGACTTCGTGTGCATATACAGTTTATGAATTATGTATTATATCCTGATAAAACGTTGGACACTTTATAGTTTATACCAGATGTAATAAAAAATACTTTGCTAAACCTTTTCTGCTGTCATTCCTTTGCTTTTAAGGGGAGAGGGTAAATGACAATAGAATTTATAGGAGATACTGTGCAATATTTTGGCTTCAACAAACAGGTACTCGTGCAGACAAAAAAGAAAATTCATGCAGATGTGAATTGTCGTATGTCAGCTGTGCACTGTCCATTTCAAACAATTTTGTACGTTATATTTTGTCTTCCTGGTGTTTAATATAAACGATGATAACCTTTTAAAAAATCTAGAGGAATATGTCTATAAACAGTTTTAGAATTAATAAAATGGACATTCAATGTGTATTTGGCTTGTGTCCAAATGTGTCATGTACTTTAAGACCGGCAAGGCGCTAATCCTACCACCTATAAACAGCTGTCGCTTTTGAGACATCTGTTTAACAAAATTTATACCGTGTCCATATCAGAACAATTCATTGGCATATTATAAGCATATTATAAAAATCAGAGCCAGAACAGAAACGCATGCGTGAAATGAAACTACGCCCGAACCGGCGAATCCCGAGAAAATAAAAATATTTCAAAGCGTACAGTCATACGTTCTCGTTGCTTGATTTCCTGAATTTTCTGTTGCTATAAGAATATTAATCTGCATTTTAGCATGTTTGTATAATTTAAAAGCAAACAGATACCAATTTAGCAAGTAGTTTGAGGTATATATGATTCTTGAAGATGAATTAATGATTGCACAGAACGGCCACTCCTTGCAATCGAAGTGCGAAGTGCAGAAGTGGAAACATGTAATATGAGACTTTTCCATCCCCCTCTTGGGCTATCAATTTTCTATGGGTCACGTGACCAGCTCCGACCAGGGTCTTTGCTTCCCAAGAGCAAAGTGCCTGGGAACGAGGTTGTACAAATATATATAATTTAATTAAATCTATACCACTTTTGTGAGCAAATTTCATAATTATAACCTATATACACCAGTTACATGCAGTTATATACAGTATTTATAACGTCCATCATTTTATCATTCTAAGATTAAACAACAGTATGACATATACAGCTTATATCAAATGAATGTCAACAGAATGACATATGTACAGCTTATATCAAATGATATTTGCACCGACAAAGCATATGTACCAAACTATGGTAGGCGAGCACGCCCAGGTAATGATCTTTGTTTGCAAAATATCCAGTGTACAGTAATTGCCCAATAACTCAGGCAGTGCAAAGCAATTATACTCTTGTCATGAGGCATGCTAGCTCATTTCCATATAAAATGAAATGTAATGTTTTCTAACCAATATTGCATCACTATTAGAAATCCAGCTCATTAACCCATTAAGCGCCAGCGCTCTCCCCTTGACGAGTAAAATCGTCTGGCGTTAGACAGAGTAAAATACTAAAGTAGGGTACATCAGGGTGCAATGCGACTCAATGGGTTAATTAACCTGCAATATTATTATGCATTGTAATTACATACTGTATAGAGCCTGATGCAAGTCTTGACCCACACCAAAGTTTTATTTTTAGTACCGGTATCCAATCAAAATGTGCCAGGCGCAATGTCAAATTATTTCACATAATTTAACAACAAGCTAAATATAGTTACAATCACTATTTAATCTATCATTATTTAATTATATATAGCACTAACCAAAATATCAAAAAAAATACATTAAATATGGCATGAATACTCATGCTAGAAGTAGCCGGCAATCAGAGTTACAACCATAAAGGCAGTTGTAGGACACAAACATTTAATAACATGTGACTTTATCAGGTCTTCACTTTTCTTTGCCTGCCAGCTGTGAGAAAAATGAAGGTCTGCATGGGCACAGGTTATATAAATCCCATGTAAACAGAGATGAAATTTGCCTCAGTAAAGCAAGCTGTCAAGTTTGGTAATGGGGCTGGTTTGCCTCCAGACAAACAAATCTCTGTAAATACTGTAAAATGTCTAAAATGTCAAACTACCTCATCCCCCCACCCCCCTCACAACCCCCCTCCTGGTATGAACAGCAGTATCAAATAGACACAAACTTTAATTATTATGTTATAAATACATACAAATCTACATTAACTGTGGAGCCAATTTTCCACTTTATGCACTTCTTGAACTGAACAATTAACAATGTACTACAATGTAAAATATACATAAATTCCACTTACTTTAGAGCCCTAGTGGCCGTAGTGGGCATCTCACATTCTCACAGTATAAATATACTTCAATTCTTGTGCTCACTGCTCAGTTGAAAGATCAAATTCATTCCAAACCTTGGTAATTAATTCGACTGTAACTTAATTCCTCTCCATCATATTCGAGGGATATTTTGCATATGTGTTTGCATATCCTTGCCGCCATGACTTGAATCAAATGCCTCGTTACGTCACAGTAGATTTTGATTTTGAAATTTGCATCAGTGAACTGATGCGAGCGCCCGCAATCTGCATGCGATGCATCGCTCAGCGGACTAATCTACCGTGACGTAGGGCTCTAAAACAATAGATTTGATGATGTCACAGTAGATTTTACGCGGAAAAGGACTCGGGACCGATGCATTCACTGATGCAAAATGGCTGAAAATCGATGCAAACAAAATCTACCGTGACGTAGGTGCAACCTCGTACCCAGGCTCTTACCTTCGCACGCCCCAAGCTGCGGAAAGACCCTGGTGCCGGCTGGTCACGTGGCTCCCAAATTTTGGGTGCTAAAATAAATTGCTATTCAGGGAGGGGTGGTAGAAATGATTTGTACGTATTGAAATTGTTTCTGAATTTGTAAAATAGTAAAATTCTAACTGTAATAAAATAATAAAAAAAAATAATAATAAAAAGAAAATAATAATAAAAGATTTTTTCTGGACGAAATGTTAAAACAACAGATTAATCATGTGTTGCAGCCGAAAGAGTATCATATTACTCTCAAGGATTACAAATATCTCATATTTCACTGTCACTATATCGGCTTAGCTAAAGCACGCCAAAGAAATTTAACAAAAAGATCTCCTGGATCAACTGAAAATAGTTCTCGTTGTCGATTATATAATGGTGTACAAGATCAGATACATTGTAAGAATCTCTTCAACAAAACAAATTAAGGAATTTTGAATAACACGGAGTTGATTCATGGCGAGAGACTGCCGCATGTTGATGATTTTCCTTTAATATTTGATCTGCCGATCGAGTGCCGTCCTTGTGAACGACGTTCAAGAATGTAATTTCCGAAACACAGAAATCATTAGTAAAAGATTCACGATCCAAGCGATGCCCTGAAGTTTTTCTATCCGTTGCCAGATCTTCGGCAAATGTTGCTGCAGTTGAAAGTCGAAGGCGCAGTTTGGCTTTTACACTGACTTTGTCAATCAGTCAATGTGTCCTCCTCGAGTGATAAAACTAGATCTGCTACACCTTTACCCATGTCAACAGAAGTAAGTCAATTGTCTATGAATATCATCTACCAATAAACTTTACCGCAATTAATAATATAGTCATCCGTATACGTATGTTAGTAATCCCCATTTAAACCCAAAATGTACAATCCAATTGTGATTTCTCCATGGAATATTTTTTGCGAATATTTATAGAATGGCAGACGCGCGAAGGCCACTTGATTTCAGTCGAGATATTTGATCTTGTATCAGTGAATTCAAGGGAGACACAACTATAACAATACACGAACCGTCCTGAGTAGATATCTCAAATGATTTCCATGGAGAAAGAAAATCGACTTGTTTATTAAATATGATCCCTTGCAAACATCAACAATGGGTCAGATAAAAATCACAGACTTTCCATATAAAGCGTTGGCAGGATACAAATTATAAATAACATCTTTTGTCGAATAAATAATATATGTTTAAGTACATTTAAGAGTTTGTTAAGGCCCGTTTACACGGGCAAATTGAATGTCAAAGATATTTTGCTCGTGTAGATGATAAATTTGTGACAAATTTATTGTGACAAATGCATTTAATTTGATCAAAAGCTAGCATATAGCATGCTGCATGCTAGCTTTTGATCAAATGCATTTGATCAAATAAAATTTGTAAAAATAAAATTTGCTCGCGTGCTTTACGACAGTATTATTTGAAAGCCCTGCACAGTTGTTTTGATGCAGGACCCAAGAACACGGACATCTGTATGTTTAAATTGCAACTCTTGTCGAAGTTTGAACACAATGTTATCAATCGTGTAATTTAACCTGGCGAAATTGAATAAATAAATAATTTTTAAATACTTTCCAAACAAAGAACTTGCTTAGTTGGTTCGGCTTTAGTACAGTATGTTGTTATGAAATGCGCTATTTAGAACAACGAATTCCAAACAAGCAAGAAATGCAATGAAACTCGAGCATCTTCGTTCGAGTTTCCGTTGAAATTATCAACTTTGCTTCTATGGCCTGGCAGCATGTGAATGACAAAAAGAACACAAACGCGCGCATAATTGTCAATTTGACAAGAAGTTTTCCTTGAAGTATTCAATACAAATTATACAATGACAAATTGCGATATAAAGTGCTCTCAAATTACACTTTTTGCAATTCAAACCAATACGTCCGCTCCTTGCCAACGAATTTTACTATTGCAAAGTGGAAGCATTGTAATTTAGATTTGTCCATCCCTCCCTTGGTAATTTAATATTCTGGGAGCCACGTGACAAGCCGGCACCAGGGTCTTTCCGCAGCTTGGGGCGTGCGAAGGTAAGAGCCTGGGTACGAGGTTGACGTAGGTGATGCATCAGCTTTCTACTGTGACGTCAAAGAATGCGGTAAAAAATAATATATTTTGTCGCGAAATTATTCACGCTTAAGTGTCGCAAAATAAAAAGTAAATAACAGAAAATACTTTTGCGATCGCACGTCGCATATTGGACTTATTTTCACAATTTCGACTGTTATTGAGACAATTTAAATTGGATTTCATCCTAAATAGTGTATTCCCGACATGGACAGTCACATGGAGTCAAGTTTAAGCAAATATTTGCAGTTTGATAGCTGGAGAGATTCAAAGATATTCTATTACTGAGTGCTTGACTAAGTATTGACGACATATTATTTCAAGCAACATGATTTCTCAATTTTGACCGATGCATTCGCATCGTTGGCATCGGTCTGGATCCGCCCCTGCGTTAATCATATGACGCCAACAATCTATCCAACTAACTGTAATTATAAAATATATTTGCATATTTTAACATTAATTTTAAATATTTTGAATATCATTTCTTATTCAGGTGTATATAGAACTTCGGTACTTCTAAAATGTGAAAATTGGTTGCAATTATACAATAATTCATGCTTTATACAACCGACAGTTTTTCAGACAATCCTAGACAAATAACATGCGGACGCTGATTAAAAATGGCTGAAATTTAAAGGAATCGAATAATTATACGCATATTCGGCCGTATTCCCCGCTCCCATTGTTTCAGGGGAGGGGGGACCGACTTTACGAAGTATATATGAAAATGTTTCAAAAAAAAATATTTGCCATGTTTGTCCGAGTAAATTTGTCTATGATTGTCTGAAAATGTATATTACAATAAATCTTCGTTAATTATCTTTTTCTGCATTGGAAAACAGTCGGAAATTCTGCAAATGCTATATTATGCCTGTATTAGAGTAATAAAGCAAAATGAGCGGTAGAGATTAATGAAAGGAGCATTCGCTTCAGGTTTGTCATATGCTCACTAGATAGCGATGCGTTTACCGTCGCGTTTGTCTATCTCTTTACGTGTTAACGCATGATAGAAAGAAGCGTATGACAATTATTTTATATCTAGTTGCGTAAAAACTATATGCGATTATAGTATCATGAAATATATTAATTCTAAACCCTTGTATTTAAAATGCCCACGGTAAACATTGAAAAGCGATAGTTGCTGAATAATTAAGAATCATTGAGTAATTATATTTATAATGGGAGTCCTCGGATGTTTACCGTGATATTTTCCTGTTTTTTCCAAAGATTTACCGTGTATCATCATAAATGCAATGTAGATAATTTGGCTATAAGAAAGCATGTGAAATGGAAATTTATTGGGAAATCTGTCAGTGACAGGTTAAAATTTGTTGTGTGTGTTTACCGTCGGCCGCCGAGAAGTCCAAGAACCAAAATATTTCGTTAACGCAAGTTAGCGCGTAACCTGCATTAACCAATACGGCCACAGATATAACAAAGCAGGTCATGATAAAGATTTAATTCTTCAATTTTGTGCTAAGAATTTACACATTTAGAGTATTATCAGAACATGCTCACTATAAGCATTTATACAGGCTAGTGTGTGTAAAATATTTTGACTACTCTATATCAGCCATATAACAGTGAATAATTATATTATACTATTAAATTCGATGTTATATTAGAGCTTTGAGTAGAATTCTTTCATCCCTTTCGTTTAAAGATTTTGGACGACCTTATGGCTTGCGGACACATGTACTCACACGGTTAATTTGCTTCCAACATATTGTGTGCATGCGCCGTTGATTTTGATATTCCACATCGTACGGCTATTCAGCAATAACTCAGTCCTATATATTCTCTATGAAAAGGAGCTAAAGCTCTTGTCTCCGTTCATACGTTTTCGCCACGTTGCGATTTATACGCACATTACGTTAATCATATGACGCCAACAATCTATCCAACTAACTGTAATTATAAAATATATTTGCATATTTTAACATTAATTTTAAATATTTTGAATATCATTTCTTATTCAGGTGTATATAAAACTTCGGTACTTCTAAAATGTGAAAATGGGTTGCAATTATACAATAATTCATGCTTTATACAACCGACAGTTTTTCAGACAATCCTAGACAAATAACATGCGGACGCTGATTAAAAATGGCTGAAATTTAAAGGAATCGAATAATTATACGCATATTCGGCCGTATTCCCCGCTCCCGGTCACTGAATAATTATACGCATATTCAGCCGTATTCCCCGCTCCCCCGTTACAATGTTGTTGCTACAGATACTGCAATAGTTGCCATAATGACTGAAGTGTTCATCAACATTGTTTCAGGGGAGGGGGGACCGACTTTACGAAGTATATATGAAAATGTTTCAAAAAAAAATATTTGCCATGTTTGTCCGAGTAAATTTGTCTATGATTGTCTGAAAATGTATATTACAATAAATCTTCGTTAATTATCTTTTTCTGCATTGGAAAACAGTCGGAAATTCTGCAAATGCTATATTATGCCTGTATTAGAGTAATAAAGCAAAATGAGCGGTAGAGATTAATGAAAGGAGCATTCGCTTCCGGTTTGTCATATGCTCACTAGATAGCGATGCGTTTACCGTCGCGTTTGTCTATCTCTTTACGTGTTAACGCATGATAGAAAGAAGCGTATGACAATTATTTTATATCTAGTTGCGTAAAAACTGTATGCGATTA
>CACRXK020010648.1:0-13088 GCA_902702795.2 Paramuricea clavata | reverse complement strand
CTATCTAGTTCCTTCAATACCAATGTGTTCTAGTAATATGAATTTTTTTCTGTGTTGATGTTGTGTACTCAGGTGAATAATATGTTTGCGATGTTACTCTGAGTGCATATCCACACCGGGCGAGCTTGAAAAATGTGCCCGGCCACGGTGGGATTCGAACCTACAACCTTTGGAATACTAGCCCAATGCTCGAACCGTCCTGACCGTGTAGCTCAGTTGGAAGAACATTGGGCTAGTATTCCAAAGGTCATAGGTTCGAATCCCACCGTGGCCGGGCATATTTTTCAAACTCGCCCGGTGTGGATATGCACTCAGAGTAACCATTGCAAACATACATGTAATAAGTTTTCAAAAATATCAGATTTTCTAAGAAGATCTTTTCTTGCAGGCTACTAAAGAAAACAAGAAATGAAACAAGATGGAATGAATATTTATTAAATTACAGATTTTGATACAAATTTAATTATGATACAAATTTATTTATTGTCTGAATATTATAAAAAGTACTCAGGCCAAATAAAAGTAATAGTTGGTTTCAGGTTTCTGACCGACCTGTCAAAAATATGACCAACCATAAACATTTTATTGACATTTCCCAGTAGGGATCATCTTTTCGTAAATATCAGAATATATAAATAGTCATCAGACTCATTTGCTACAAAGTATTTTGTTTGCTCATAATTTAATCATTATCTAGTCATGTTAATCCTTGATGCATTTGTTTCTCGCAAAACGTGTAGCTCGCGGTTGATCCTGTGTGGCACGTCTGATTATGTCTGACAGTTGAGATAAAATATTTGTTTAAATAAAATGCTTTTCTGACCTACCTACCCATATAAAACATGGTTGTGAAACCTGAAACCAACTATTATTTTTATTTGGCCTCAGTAAGTACAATGCTCTAAATGTACAGACATATGTCACCATTTATTATAATCATATCTTCAAGGAACTTGTAAACATAATATTGCAGAGATCTGTAAAAAATATGCTTTCATTGTTAACTCAGAGCAGGCACAGATTTTCTGGGGGTGAGGGGGGTGGTCTGCACCCTCCCAGAAATTATTTGCACTCCCCAAAGCCATTTGGCACCCCCGCAAATTACATATATTTTGATTTGATAGTTACATATTTGATTATTCTTACTACTAAATTTGTAAAACACCAATATTATAGTCTCAGATCTCGTCATGCAGGCCTAGAAAAATTTTTTGTTAAACTTTTTCCTTGGCCTTTCCAGGCGTTACCACCACGACCCGGCCAAAGCAAGCAGCAGCACCCCCCAGATATTTATCCACACCCCCCCAAAACAAAAATATGAAAATCCGTCTCTGACTCAGAGGGAAAGAAGTATTATTTTGTGTAGTAGTGGGATGGATTCACTTGGGGCTATTGGGGGAGGGGATTCTGTGTGAAATCCTTGGCAATTATCAAACAAAGTAATAAAGTATTGGGTCTTTATGACCTCATGGACAACTTTGTTTTCAAAAGAAATTAACATGGTTGGCTCCTCGTTATTGTTAGTTTAGCTACACTCGTACCACATCAAGTTACACATGCATGAGGGAAAATAGGTTGTTTCAACTATTAATTCCACTTGCAATTGTTACCTACACACCATATGAAATTTTGGTTTCCAATTCAGGGATGGATTAATTAACATAGTTTTTTTAAGATTTTATATTATTAAGCTTTGTTAGTTCGGCCCTGACGATAACTCCATCACGACTCAGCTTTTACTTTCAAAATTATATGATGATCTTGAGTACGTACAATCATCATGTATCATTGATAATATCAAAATATTGCCCAACCCTATTTACTGGTGATGAAGTGGTAATGCTGAACCTGAGGGGGGCGGTGTCTAGGTAAAACACAGAGGTTAAAATAAATCCATAACATGGAGGCCTGTTCAGAACTCCTAAACCTCAAATGCCGACAACTAACTAAGGAGCTAGAACCTGAGATCCCCATTGGCTAAATAATTTTCATTAAAAAAATTATTATTCAGCATGCATATTTCACATATTGCTATTTTTAATAAGCAAAAGTGAAAAGTCGTACACATTTGGCAATTTAAACAAAGAGTAACTTAACTCTTGAGACCAACATAAAATATATTCATTTTTGGCAAAACGGTTAGACGAGGGCGATTCAATTCATGTTTCCCCTGACCAGGACTTCTTGTACGAGGTTGGACTCCTTGTTGACTTTATATTTGTTGACATGTTAATTGGCATATATATTTATATAAAATAGCATGTGGAAATTATTCTGCAGAATTTAAATAAAAATAATCCGTATTATAGAGCATTTACCCAGCTATTACGAAGTTGTAACTTGTAAACGTACAATCACTTTCATGAAACAATATAAAACACGAAAACCTAATCAAAATCTCTCCTATATTATATTTTTATAATCAAGGAGTCAAAGGCATATTGCTATAAAATGTCAACACTCGCCATCATGGTGTTCAAGAGATAAATATTCCATTAATATCTCTAATTCCTCGCACGATTCAGACAAAACACTTCCCATGTACAGCAAAGGACCGCTACCGTCCAAAACATCCTCGATTTCTTCCATATTCGACGATTTTTTAGGTTTTCGAGTGTTTTTGCAAGTTTTCGAGTCACGATTTCACAGTCCCTCAAATCAGCGCTGCTCAAATTCGACCACGCGTACAAATGAGGGACTGTGGAAGAGTCAGGTTTTGTACCATATACAGATGATGTAGAAAATATTACTTGGGACAAAAGTACCTGTGTAAAGAGTTGATTATAACTGCAGCTGCACATCCCAACAGCATCTTCTAACAACATAACATAGGGAGCCTTCCGATGTCCTTTTACATGGGAAAATCCAAATCAAAATACTGCACATTGTGCAAAACATTGATATGCTGAGCCTCTTCAAGCTTTTATATTTGGTTAGTTTGCAAATATTTGAAGTGTCATAGACAATAGGGTGGACCAGCTGATAGTTTTTTATTATTTCTAAACGTGCCGAGGCAAAAGCATCTCCATCTTTCGCAGCTAAGTTGTCTTCTTCAATATCAGTTACAGGCAGTCCCGCTCTCTCAGTAGGTAGCTGACTCTTCTTTATTTTTTATGCCATTCTCAAAAAATATTAACTGATTTGCTGGGCTGTTAAGAACTAGCTTGCATCAATTAAATTATCTCCATTGTCGTCTTTGGTGTATCTCATATCCTGAGAAACAATTACTCCATCAAGCTTTGTGTCCAGTTTCTTGTCCAATGTTGAATTTTTGGTCAAGATAAATCTTTTGTTTTTCACCGAATCGCTTTGTTTGCTTCCCTGCTTTCAGGGCTCATCCTTGTAATTAATAATTTCTCAACTGAGGAGCTGGAACTTTACAGCTTGACAGAGATGGAACAGAGTTAGAACCATGCAGAAGTTTCTCCCTATTAAGAACTTTGGCCTTGTCAAGTAGATTTAGCTTTTCCGCAACAAGTTGGCACTCTCCATAAAAGTTATGACTTTCTAGATTTGACTATTGCTGGTACATTTTTATGCACCCATCGATTGGACATGGAAAAAGCTTTAATGACAATAAATCAAACTGTTTATCTTTCTACTCCCAGGCCAACCTCGTACCCAGGGTTCTCTTTGTGCTGACCGCGAGCTGTAGAGAACTCTGGCAAATGCTGCAGAGCATTATGTAATCTTTTGTATTTTCCCAGGGGGGGGGGGGTTATCAATTATGAAGAAAAGCCTGGTCACAGGCCACTGTTCTGTTCATTCATTGAAATCGCTCATTCTATTGATCGATATCGCATCATTTATGGCACAGAATAGGCATGATTTATGGCATGAAATGGCTCAATTGAAAAGAGAAATGCAGATGCTCGTAAACTATGTTCTTATTATGAAATGTGGTGAATGATGAAAGGATATGTCAAATTTGTATGTTCAAGAATTGTTAGAAAACCGGAAATGGTGAGTGTTTATACTTTAATATGTCTCATGGCTTTATATTTTATAATGTGATTTGTAATTAAATTGACACATTACTGACATACCTGCTCCACATTTAATACGTTGTTCTGTGCTTTATATACTCAGCTGCATATACTTCTGATCTTTTAGTACAACTTTTATCCATTTCTTATGTATATTGTATGAAACTGTATGTGTGAAATACAAACAATTCACCTCCAAATATATTTTTAAGATGACTTTAAGATTTTTATCAATAAACGTTTTGATATAGATTTAGACAAATATGATAGCAATAACAAATTTATTAAAGAACAACGTTTCAAAGTCATCTTGACCTCATTTTCAAGTTCAAATTTTTACACAAAACAACAATTAAATTAATATAAAGTGTTTACAAATAATTGCACAAGCAAACTAATTCTTCATTCATGACAGTTGCAATTTTAAATTTAATTAACATAATTAGAATAATTAAACATGCAAATTGAATAACAAACAATTAACAAACAATAAAAACAACACTAGACGAACAATTATGCTAATAGAATGTTAAGAAAATAGTTTTGAGCGTATTGAGTCTGTTTCTTTAAACTAGGTTTAAGATCTTTAATAAATAACATTTCATAGAGTAAACACTCAACTTTCCCTGACATTTTCTCAATACCTTGAAGTTTTTCTCAATATTCTTTGCATCCTCACCATATGCTGTTCAACCATATGTTCTCCGACAACTGATGACTTGTGTTCATCAATGACTTTAATATTGCCTTATTTAATACAGGCACCATATATATACTATAGGCCATATACAAATGACAAATATAAATTATACTGGTTTGGCTGACAATTATACGGAGTCATCTGACAATGGTTCATTTTAAGGAAATCAAAGTTCACATATTGGCCTAACATATAATACATGAAATCAACTATGTACAAGTGTTTTTACTTTTACTATGAGTGAGACTAGATTTATATGCAGTTACAGTGTCTTACAATGTATATGATCAACCAGAATATTACAGTTATAACAATTCCGGTCAGATTCAGGGTTAGGAACAGATTTCAGGCAATCACGTTGCTCATATATATCCAGGAAATGCCGAACTGTGCACTCCAGCAAAAGAAATTTTATAGAACCCAATGTGAAATCACAAAACATTATCACTTTTTCAGTAATCATGTCATTCTTACCCTTTTTATGACTCATGTGGCTTGTGTTTGTAGGATTCAGTCCTGCTTCCGGATTTATTGTATTTTAATTTAGTATATATGGTAATTTATTGTGATTATGTAATGCGTGTAGTCATGCGTTCAGTACATTTGAACTTCGTTTGGACCGCAAAATTATTTAGAATCTATATCTAAGTCTGAACTCTTGTCTGAACTTATTGACAGGATTTACTTTACTCTAACAGAGGGAATATCTGTAAGTTTTATTTCATATTATGCGATTAGTTCATAGTGTAGTGTCTTAGTTTGTATGTATTTGTTTTGTTTAGTCAAACCGTATTAAATGAGTATTGATTTTACCGTACAAGTTTGAAGTTGACCTAAAAGCAGAAGCTGTAGAACAAGAAGCAGACGATTTGTTCCTACATAAGTTCGAAGATATCCTCATTGATATACCGAAAGTCAACTATACTTTACTCAATGTTTCAAGGATGTTTTCTGCTTAAAATTTGAAGCTTCGATATGGCGGAATTTGACAGAACCTACAGACAAGACAAGCGATCGAGCAGAACGCCTAAACATGACTTTAGATCAAGCAGTCGAAAGGTCTGAACAACTGCGAAGAAATAGATCTGCTGCAAAAGGCAACATTACTAAGAAGATTAAAGAGCTAACTGAATTAAAATTGAACTTACAAGATGAAAGCGAAGCCCGAAACAAAAGACACAAACTTAATGATGTTGTGAATAAATTTTATGTCGCCCACGAATGTTATCATGATAGAATCAAAGACGAATATGATCTCAAGGACTCCCACGAGTATCTGCAAATAGAAATTAGGAGAATCGAGAATTTTCAGCGAACTTTAGAAGAATGGATTACAAGTCTTTCAACCGAACATCGAACATTAGAATACGATGTAAAGTCCGGCGACTCAGCGAGCAACATCGCATACAAAAATCGAAGCAAAACAAGAAACTCTGTTGTAAGTTTGCGAAAAACCGAAGCATCAACTCATAGCAGTATGGCAAATGCTAAAGCAAAGAAGGCAGCGTTAAAAGCTGAGGCAGCTGCTTTAGAAGAGCATCGAGCCCTGGAAGAAGAGGAGCTTCGATTGAAACATCAAGAGTTGGCTGAACAACAGCATCGAGAAGAGAGACTGCGTCTTAAACAGAGAAAGCATCAGCTACAATTACAAATAGAAATTGCAAAGGCCGAAGCAGAAGAGAGAGTTTATGCTGTGGCCGACTTGGGAGAAAATTTTCACCACCCACCAACGCATCCACTTGAACTGCCACAACTTCCAACTGATGAATATCCACAGCCTTCACGCATTAGTAACAATACTCCCCAGTATCTCCAACAACAGATGAAGTCAACTGGGCAAAAATCAAGGTCTGCAGATGTTGGACACTCGGGAATTCCAAAGGGTAGAAGCCAAGATGATTCAGAATTAGCAGAAAATTTCCTGCACGACATGTTGGATATGCAACGACAACAACAACACCAAAATCAAGAAATGTTTCAAATGCAACAATCAAGGGACTTTCATTTACAACATGTCCTGAATCAACATCAGCAATCGGCTCTGTCGATGACATTACCCAATGCTCAAGTCCCAACGTGTTTGGTGGTGATCCTGTTGACTACTGCCATTTTATAAGATCGTTTGAAACCCTCATCGAAGCGAAGACGCCATCTAGTAGTTCGAGGCTGTATTACTTAGTCCAATATATTTCTGGTGATGTGCAGGAGCTTATTTGGAGCTGTTTGTCCATGAATCCCGGATGAAGGATACCAAGTTGCAAGGAAACTCTTGAAGCAACGGTATGGCCAAGCCTACAGAATAGCCACAGCCTGTTTGGATTGAGTCACAAAGGTACCACAAATCAAGTCTGAAGATGGAGAGGCGCTTCAAAGGTTCTCTGTATTGCTTACGAGTTGCAAGTTCACCCTAAAGGAGATTGGTTATCTCAGCAAACTTGATAATCCGGACAGCTTGCAGAGTGTGATCAGTAGACTACCCTATTCGCTGAGGCAGAGATGGCATGACGTAGCAGATGATATAACCAGCAATAAGACGAGAGAGATAACGTTCGAGGACATAGAGAAATTTGTAGAAGTGAAAGCCAGGGCTTTAACTCATCCCATCTTTGGCAAAATTAACAGTGATTCCAAGAACAAATTAATACAAGATCCTAAGGGACCAAGAAGTAGATACGCCTTTGGAGTGAATAGTAGGGAGAAGAATGTTCACCGTAACTTCGTGAATACAGAGGCTACAGCAGGTTCATTGGAAATGAGATCCTATTACAAGAACTGTCCAATGTGCAACGGTACCCACCTTTTATCTCGATGTGACGTGTTTAAGAGGGAAACCATTGAAAACAGACTAAAGTTAGTGTGCAAAAAAGGCTTATGCAACAATTGCCTTTTCCATGGTCATATTGCCAGATCATGCCCAAAAGAAAGCTTTTGCAAAGTGGCTGGTTGTCAAGCAAAACATTCAACGTTTTTACATGCAAGAAATGTGGATCGGCGCGAAGAGAAACCTCTCGATGAACAGTCCACTGAAGCAAATAGTAAAGAAGCAAATCAGAATGAAATTACCAGTGCACAAAATGGTTATGTTAATACGAATGTTAGCAGGTGTGACGTCATTGGGGCCGTCGTGGCTTCAACTGGTTTAGCGATAGTACCCGTCAAAGTCAAGTGTAGAAATTCTGATAAGACGATCCTGACGTATGCTTTCTTGGACGCTGGATCAAATACGACGTTTTGTACAGACGAGTTGCTGAAACAACTTGGGGCAAAAGGAGAGAAAACTACCCTCTCGCTTACTACCATACAACACGAGAACAGCCCAACCAAATGTTGTGTAGTCAACCTTGAAGTATTCAATTTAGAAGAAAATAACATCGTCGATCTTCCTTATGTGTTTTCCACCTCGAAGTTGCCAGTTGATGAATCCAGTATTCCCAAACAAGCAGACGTAGACAGATGGTCACATCTCAAGGATATCAAGATAACAAGAATTAATGCTAGTATTGGCCTCCTTATTGGTAATGATGCACCAAGGGCGTTGGAGCCAAAAGAATTTAAAGAATGCGAAAGCAGTGGCCCATACACTGTGAGAACGGATTTCGGGTGGCCAATTAACGGACTGCTTGGAAGGAATTCACGAACATGTCGCTCGACCAACTATATTCGAAGTGATCACACGTTGAGTACGCAATTTGAGAAGTTTTGTAATGTTGAATTCAAGGACTCTACATTCGATAGCAAGCTTGTAATGTCTATAGAGGATTCTCGCGCAGTGAATATCATGGAAAATTCTATCCGACTCCACAACGGACACTATGAAATAGCTTTACCTTGGAAAAACTCTCCCCCTCACCTACCAAACAGTCGGCCTCTTGCTGAACATCACCTAGAGCTCTTAAAGAAAAGACTTGCGAAGGATCCTGATCTATTTTCAAAGTATGCTAAATTCATGGATAATCTCATCGACAAGGGGTTTGCACGAATGGTGCCAATAAATTCACTTCAGCAATCGGACGGAAAGTTGTGGTACTTGCCTCATCATCCAGTTTTCAGTCAGAGCAAACCAGATAAAATTTGAGTCGTGTTTGATTGCGCCGCTGTTTACCACGGGACGTCCCTCCACGACCAACTACTGCAAGGACCCGATTTAACTAATAATCTTGTGGGAGTCTTGATTCGCTTTCGACAAGAGCCTGTGGCTCTTATGGCAGACATTGAGTCAATGTTTCATCAAGTCAACATACGTCATGAAGACAGCGATGCTCTTCGCTTCCTATGGTGGCCAGAGAATGAGCTTAATTCCGAACCCAAAGAATTTCAAATGCTGGTCCATTTATTTGGGGCGACTTCCTCCCTGAGCTGTGCTAACTTCGCATTGCTTAAAACCACAGATGACAACTCCGAGCATTTCGACGCAGTTAGACGCAATTCAGGACACAGTTAGACGCAATTCTTACGTGGATGACTGCCTCAAGTCTGTTGGAGATGACAGTCAAGCAACAGTTCTGGGCAGTGATCTTCGTGAACTCCTTGCCAAAGGTGGATTCCATTTGACTAAGTGGGTGTCTAATTCATCAAAGGTTGTCGCGTCATTACCCGAATCGGAAAGAGCAACCTCAGTTAAAGATCTCTGTTTTGACAAGCCATCCATTGAACAAGCTCTTGGGGTCCTCTGGGACATCGGCCACAATGAATTTGGATTCAGGATCAAGGTTAAAGATAACCCTCCAACCAGAAGAGGAATCCTTTCGATTATTTGTCGGAAGAATCTCGGCTGGGACAACCCTATCCAATATGAGCACCTCCTTTGTTGGAAGAACTGGCAAGAAGAAGTTCCCAAAATTGAACAAGTTCATGTACCCCGATGTTTCAAGCCTCCAGAGTTCGGTGAAATTATCTCAAGTCAGTTGCATCATTTTTCTGACGCTTCGCAACGGGGATATGGTGCTGTTAGCTATCTGCGATTAACAAACCAGAACGCTCAAATCCACTGCTCATTCGTGATGGGTAAAGTAAGATTAGCACCGCTGAAAGAGACCACGATCCCTTGTTTGGAATTATCTGCAGCTGTAGTCGCAACAAGGCTGGACAAAATGATACATGTGGAGATTGACATTCCAATTGATACATCACTATTCTGGACAGATAGCACCTGTGTTATAGGCTACATTGCTAACAAGGACAAAAGATTCCAGACGTTTGTCGCAAACCGTGTAGCTAGTATTTGTGAAGTCAGTTCCCCATCTCAGTGGAGATATGTTTCAACCCAGCTGAATCCTGCAGACGACGCATCACGAGGTCTTTCTGCTGATGAATTGATTAGCAACACAAGATGGTTGAGTGGTCTGGATTTCTTGTGGAAGTCAGAAACTCATTGGCCAACTCCACCAAATGTGCTTGGTGAGATCCCCGACGAAGATATGGAGGTTAAGAGAGAAGTTCAGACGTTCGCTACAGATACCATTGCCCACGAGTCTACGCCAGACTCAATTTTGACTCAATTTTGACTCATACGTGATATGTGACGTGACCTATACAGTCACACACGAAAGTGCCCTGCGATTTTTCGCATTTTTTGACCAACTAAATCAAGATATTTCAGAAAATACAATCTACAGTGCTTAATAAGTCAATCGTCCGTTGGATTTTAAAGTTTGTATAAAGTTGTCGTTGTTTCTTCATCGCCCATTTCGTGTTTTTGTTGTTCATTTTGTTCATTTTGGTCAACAATTAATATAATTTGGTCGGTTGATCGATACGTGCGGAGTACATCATTAGTATGCTGACGACGGCGCGAAAGTTTGAACGATGGAGCGGTGCGTGTGCATCTGCGCTAATTAATGGAAAGAATTACATACATTTGACTTGGAAATCACGATGCGACAATATTTTCAACAGGATAAAGGACGGAGTTAAGTGTTTTATAACAATATTAACAATTCTCTGGTTGTGTTCAAAATTGAAACCTAATTTTATTCAAATCAAATCTACCTTAAACTGCGTCATTGTTAATCCAGAACTAGCAATTTTTCCACAAAAGCTGTGTTATATTTGGATTGCTACCTGTGACTTTAAACAGAGAAAATTTGACTACCCGCTGAATTATCGCTATGGATTAAACCTACAATATGACCGAAAACCGTCTCACGTTTTCCTCCTTATCTTGCTTGCTGGTGATGTGGCTACAAATCCAGTCTCAAGCCATGCTAAAACCAACTACGGCTTAAAGGTACTATATCTAAATGCACGTAGTCTAAAAGCATTTGTGGCACTTGATGAAAGCAAAACCAACGTTTGTAAGATAACATTATTTCAACAACTGGTACAATCTGGTATATATGATGTGGTTTGTGTGTGTGTGAAACTTGGCTAAATAATACCGTATTGGACAGTGAACTTTTGCAGGACTACTGCATCTTTCAAAGAGACAGAGTTGGACGAGTCGGAGGTGGTATTCTCGTTGCTACAAAGTTGAACATAAGAGCAACTCGCCGCTTAGATCTCGAGAAGCAGGATACTGAATTTGTGGTGATAGAATTGATTAAACCCAACAAAAAGTCAGTCTTACTATATACCTTCTATCGTCCTCCTGACTCAACAACGGCGGAACCCCTTCAACATCTTAACACATCCCTCCAAAACACCAGTGAGTGCAGTTGTTGTGTTGTAGTTGGTGATTTTAATCTCCCAGCGATAGATTGGTCTACTGACAGCACAGCTCCAATTAACAAAGGAGAACAAGCGATTGGTGATGTCTTTTGCAACCTTGTTGGGGACAACTTCCTAACCCAATTCATAGAAAGTCCTACACATAAAGCTGGGAACACACTCGATCTACTTTTATGTAATTGTCCAGAAGTCATTGATGAGGTCAATATCAGAAGTCCTGAGCAATGTTATTTCCCAACAGATCACCAAATTATTGACTTTAGTATCAGACTGAACTTTCAACGAACCAAGTCGGCAGTGCGTCAGATTTACAACTTCAAGGAAGCCGATTTTGAAGGTCTCAATAATACGCTGAGTCAGATAACATTTGATGTTAACACTACCAACGATATCGATAAACTTTGGTCTTGCTGGAAAAAGTCGTTCCTTGATGCAGTAAATAACCACATCCCAACCAAAACAATAAAGGATAGCAACTCTCTTCCTTGGGTAGATAAAGAAGTTCGTCATCTCATTCGAAAGAAATACTCAGCATTAAAAAGATACCGCCAAAACAAGTGTGAAACGAGAAAACAAAAGCTAAGAAGCTTAAGTGACGCCGTCAAGTCGCTGGTTAAAAAGAAGCATTGGGAATATCTAAGGAAAATCTAAACATCATTTGCAACTAATCCAAAACTTTTCTGGACTTACCACAAAGCAATTTTGCATAGCAGATCAAAACAGACTTCTGACATTGTCTTCAACAGCATTACAGCAAAGTCTTCTGCAGAAAAAGCCGAGCTTCTGAATTCTTACTTCTCCTCAGTATTTACAACATCCAGTACTGACATTGGGGATTGTGATGGTGAGGCGTCTGAAACTGAGTTGGGATTGGGTGAATTAACAGTTGATGTGGTTGAAGTGGAAAATTACCTCAGAAATTTAGACATCACCAAAGCGAGTGGCCCTGACAAGATACCAGCACGTCTACTAAAAGAATGTGGTCGGCACATTGCGCCTAGTATCTGTGAATTATTTAACGTATCCTTGCGTGTTGGACGACTTCCGGTAGAGTGGAAATCAGCGAACGTGACACCAGTTCACAAGAAACATCTGAAAGAACCAGCGGAGAACTACCGACCGATATCCCTTTTGCCTATCATTGCAAAACTATTGGAACGTTGCGTATGTAGGCGACTATACGAACACGTAATTAGCGCTATCTCCTTAGGACAACACGGTTTCCTACGCAATCGATCATGCACTACACAACTGCTGCAAGTTTTACATAAGATTGGAGAAAACCTTGACAGTAATATTCAAACAGACATTGTCTACTTGGATTTTGCCAAAGCTTTTGACTCTGTCGATCACGGTTTAATCTTGGCAAAACTCAGGCAATTCGGTGTACATTCAAACATGCTAAATTGGTTCACTAACTACTTAACTGGTCGGACCCAAAGAGTTGTCGTTGATGGTGTTGCTTCAGGTTGGTCCTCAGTAACATCTGGTGTACCACAAGGTAGCATACTTGGTCCAATGTTGTTTGTATTATTCATCAATGATTTACCCGACATCATTCCCGATATATCAGAAACTGCTTTGTACGCTGACGACACAAAAACATTCAGGAAAATTACTTGCGAAGATGATGCTCGCCAATTACAACAAACCCTGACAAACCTAGCCACCTGGAGCAATACCAACAATATGAGGTTCAACGAGTTAAAATGTAAAGTGTTGACTGTGTCGCGAAA
>CACRXK020010647.1:0-17372 GCA_902702795.2 Paramuricea clavata | reverse complement strand
ATATATATATATATATATACATATATATATATATATATATATATATATATATATATATATATATATATATATATATATATATATATATATATATATATATATATTTTATTTTTTTTTGACAAGTGGGGTGCATAGTGTTATAAGGAGGTTTTATATGCGTTGACTGGGGCGCTTGCATCGAAAACATATCAGTAATTTCAGTTCGTAATTTAATGTAGGATCTTTCATTTACCAATTTTGGTAAGAGATCTTGTAAATAAGATGGAACAATTTATGGATTTTTCTTCCGACACTCAACTTCTCCAAAGCTAGTGAGTTACTTGTTAGTGTTATATGTACTAGTATCCCAAAGGTATACGTCGTGGGTTCGATTCCCACTGTGGTCAGGCAAACTTTTCAGTCGTTGCCCAGAGTGGATGCACACTCAGAGTAACATCACAAACATCATTACTTGAAAGTGTTCAATATGAGTCAGCAAAAATCGTTACTGGAGCTATGAAAGGTACCATTTCAATCATCTGTACATAAAAGCAGTATTTTAAATGGTTAAAGGGGAAGTGCGGGGGAACACTAATTTTTAGACATTTTTTATGAATGATTGGAAGATGTTATCGTAAAGATAATTGAGGAAGCGGATATTAATCGGAACCAACTAGGAGAGAAGCGTTTAGTTGGGCTTATAAATAAATACCAATTCTAATTTGGATTGTAGACTATTCTTAGCGCTCGTAACGATATGCGAAGATGAAAAAAGGCTACGTCCACACTAATCGGGTTTCGTAGCGTTTTCGTATTGTTTCAAGCATAATTACACCATTATTCTCTAAGTATTCCCTTGTGAACGGAGAACAATACGAAAACGCTACCAAAACGGATTAGTGTGGACGTAGCCTAGGCTCATAACAACATAAATTTGAGTTCACCGGCAAATACTAAAAATGAAAGTTTTGTAGGCCTATCGCCTGCAGATCGCTTTGAAAGCGTGAAACACTGTGTAGCGATTAATAAAATTTTAAGATTAAAATAATAATATATTCTCCTCTATCAATTAAATTTGTTATCGAGCACTCTTCTTGTACTACGGACAACGATTTATTATATATATATATATATATATATATGTATATATATATATATATATATATATATATATATATATATATATATATATATATATATATATATATATATATATATATATATATATATATATATATATATATATATATATATATATATATATATATATATATATATATATACATAGTTTATATGGTACATATGCATGCCGGTCATGATGAAAGAGTTGTGTTCGTTGTAGTTCGCAAGATGGATAACACTGGAGGGAAAAGACGTACCAAGATGGGAAAGGTGAAAGCCTTTGAAGAGATGCTTATGAAAGATGTGCCAGGTAAGGCTCAAAAAATAATGATATGCATGTGCGGCTTGACCCCCCAAATATATTTCGGGGCCAGCTGGTCTGTAACTTAAACTCTTCCAAATCTTTAGGTTTGTAGTAAATCTTATATTAACGCAGGTAACTGTAATGTTTCACAGGAGAACACACGTGACGTTTCAATTAATTGTTACACGAGAATATGCAAATGATAAGGAACACTTTTTGTCGAGATGTGGCTGGAGCAGGCTATTTATTCCTCAATTTAGTAGCTTGTCCTCTCGGTAAGCTAAGAAGTGGAATCATGTCTGCCCAGGTGTTTTTCATAATTCAATGAAAACCACCAATAGAAAATCATCTGGTCCATTTGCCTTTCTTTTTTCATGCTTTTTAATGTTTCCCGTGCATCATTATTTGAGAGTTTTGAATTTTCTTGGTGGAATTTTGCTACATATATACCATCTTTCTTATGTCAATAGAATCATTATTAAGGGAGGTAAAGGGGGAGGAGATCAGATCACGTTTAACGTGAAGAAAAACAGTAATTTACGTTTCACATGTAAAAAATTAACCATATCGCGAAAATTAGTTACGTTTTCGAAACTAATCTCATCCACTGAATGCTGCCCATATCTGGAAAAACGAAGAAAATACACGCTTGCAATAAAATTGTTACGCCAAAAGCATTGCTCTTCTAGTTGACGTTCTGACTATACTCATCTATCTTTACACATTATAGTACCGGCCTCAAATAAACTCTTGCTTCCCAGACAAAAATTACCCCCATTAGGCATTACCTAGCTCACGGCTAGGCATATATGAGTCACGTTTCACGACTGAAAAGCTTTGTGCTGCATGAAGCATACTTCATTTAATTAATAGTAATTTATCAACTTTCAAAGCATGCATGTATCGTTAATCTTAAATTCCAATATACAATTAAGTCAGTATATAATAGGCAATTTTTAATGTTTCATTATATGTGCGGCGTACCGTGAACAGAACATTTTGATAATAGCTTGTTGCTAATCAACATTTCTTGTCTTAATAAGGTGGTGCAACAAAAGCCAATGAACCCTTACATGGCATGTTGGAAGCTCAACTAGACAGTGCTCTTGCTTCAAGTTCTCCTCAGTCTGAGGTTGTACGTAATGCGGCACTTCTTCACTATTTATCTACCCTGGCATCGTCCAATGAAATGGGTGATACATTTGATTATCAGTTTGTGAAATCTCTATTGGATTCTGGAGCAGATGTGAACACTCCTGATAAAAATGGGCAAACCATTTTACACGAAGTAGCCAGGTCTTGGGATACAGATATTGTCGATTTTCTTCTTGAGCATGGTACGTTTTGAAACGATCATTCTTCGATCTATCAAATATAGTCACGAGTACGTTACTTGAGGAAGTGATTTGCTGCTTGATGTTAGACGAATTCACTTGTGACTTTATCATACATTTAGTGATTTTGTCAATTAATTCACTCGTTTACAAACCAAAGTCAAGTGGATTTGTTGTGGAATTCACTTGTGAGGGAGTCGCTAAAATTCAATAATTCGTGTTGGGAGTTGCTAAGAATTGGCGACGTTTTTAAAATATCATGCACGTTTTTAAAAACTGCATGATAATCTATTTAACTTTGATTTTAAATGAAAAATAATCAAGTTGGAAACAAGCCATCATGACGTTTTGAGTTCTCAATATTTTGCTTCATTATTTAAATTTTCAAAACCTACGAAGAACACATACACTGACGGTAATTCCAACGATATTAATCTTCTAAAATTTGAGGTAAATCGCATGTATCCTGTAGCAGACAATATGCATAATTTTGAAAACATCAGTCATTATTTAAGGCGGGGGGGGGGGGCACCGAAAGAAATATTTTTCCTGGTAAAAATTTTGCTGATCCAACTTTTACAAAATAAATAAAAAAAATTAGCCAACCTCAAGAATATAACATATATTAAATAAGAATAAATATATAAGAATAACTACCCACCCCTATAGCGAAAAGGCAAAACTGTACAAAGGATACAATTCAGTTGTCACACATATCCTTTCCTAATTCTCTGACATGAGTTTGAAAACTGCTTTTGTGCCATTTTCTGCATGCAGTCTAAAGTTTCATGTCGTCTGCATATGTACTTTCTTTGGAGACACCATTTGCCTCCTGACAAATCGGAAGATGATCAAGATAGTGAATCTGATTGATTTACATATTAGCTGAATTCATATTAGAAGACAGATTTCCGTCTGAGACGAGAAACTCACTTCAAACTCGTCTAAGACGAGAAACTCGTTCAGATATAAATTCGGTTAGCGACGGGTTTTCCGTCTTAAATTTATATCAGACGAATAAATCAAGACGAGTTTCAGCTCGCAACATTGAAAAGAGACTGGGATGGAGGGTCCCCTATTTTTTTGTTTATCCTTCCGATGGTTTTCGTTTCATATTCATATACCAGACGGAAATCAGTCACACGAGTTTCCCGTCTAAGACGGAAATCCGTCTTCTAATACATGAATTTAACCATTGTTTTGACAAATGACTATTGACATTGCTTTTTAGTTTTCAAGGAAATAACAATAAATTTTTATTACCCAACCATTGAGTTGTTTTGTTTTTCACTTACCCAACCTTTTTCTCACTCGAAGTTTTGTTTACCCAACCCTTTTCTCTTCGGTTCCACCCGTAGCCATAAGTAATGAGTGGTCCCTAAGTAAGGATTTACCTTAAAGATAAATATTTCAGGAACGTGTAATAGGAAATGATCATCATGGTTTATTTCGAAATCTCGTTAACTATGACTGAGCTAGGTGTAGACAGGTACCATTTTATTCAGCTAACTGTATATTAGTGCGGATCAGCCGAAAAAGTCAAAGTTATTATGTTTCGAATTCTACAGTATATCATTACTGTTTTTCAGGAGCAAAAATCGATATACAGGATAATTTTGGCAGAGCACCACTTCATGTTGCTGCTGCCGTTGACTACGCTGAAATGGTCGAATTCCTCATAAACAAGCAAGCAAATATCAACATCTCCACATTAAATGAGCAACAGACTCCCATACATTTCGCCGCGAAGAACGGTGCATGTCAATCTTTAAAGATGTTATTAGCCTATGGTGCTGATATTGTGTCGAAAGATTCCAAGAACAGGACTCCTTTACAGGTTAAAAAATATTCACTCCACTACGTTACTTCCAACGCTAATATAAGTATCGTTGGTGCATTGAAACATATTGTTATATAGTAATACCATACAATTAATGTTCCATTTGTACAATTTAGCTTGCTGCAGAAATGAACCGTACCAAAGCAGCTAAACTACTTTTAGAGGAAGGAGCACCGGCTGGTGTGTATGACAATACAGGAAACTCTGGTTTATCACTGTTGATTGAGAAAGCACCACAAGTGGCGCTAGATGCTTTGGGGCAACTTCACTCAATCGATCACATTAGCAGGAGAGAATATTTCTTCCTGGAGCACCTGGAAGGTATTGTCATACTGAAGGCCTGTCAATTATCCTATGACAGAGAGGGGTGGGGAGTTGGGGCAATTGGAATCAGATGTGGCACTAATCGACTTACCAGTATGCAATTTATTGCTTTCTTAGCGCTTGCCACGGTTTTTGTTGCAGAATTTTCGTGAAAAAGAACGTAATACTGTTTGAACCCCTTGAAAATTCCATCTTGGAGTTTGACATTAGACCTATTTAGGATTGGCCAAGCAATTTCAATAGTAACGTACATTTCGCCGGATAGTAAAGCACATGAGCAGGGTCAAACTTCCCAGAGGGTCTCTGTGACGTCATCAAATTTTCCCACGTCATAATTGTAAAACAAGAGAAGCGGTGTATTCCATTTTATTACGCTTATTGCATATTATCTGGGAAAGGGGCCACTTCTAAGCTGGGACCCGGGGTAAAATGCCCCATTTTGATCTCCCTCTCGGCGACCTTGCCAACCTTGTCGGAATGACGAAAGGACTCATTTGACCAATTAATTTATCGGATCACTTTCATAAATAACCATTAAACTGAAAACAATGGGATGACTTTACATCTCCTGCGTCATATCTATCACACAGCGGGATACTAAAACTACATCTTGTTTTGGCAGGTGCACGCCTAAATGAAACACCATCCCCAGCACGCACTCCCCTGGAAGTAGCCGTCGAGAATAACCGCCTTGATATAATCATGCATCCGGTTATTCGTCGTTTGATCTCTGTGAAATGGCGAGTGTTTGGAAAATTAGGAGGAATCGGGGCACTACTTCTAAATCTGCTTTATGCGACATTGTGGACTATCATGGCAGTCACAATTCCTACAACAGATGAGGATGCATACTTCCCGTTGCCTGATAAAGTATGGAGATGGATAATTGCAGTTATTATTGCATTGCTGACGATATATGAAATTGTACAACAAATTTCTGGTATGTACTGCTACACTTTTATCTAAAAATGTCAGCATTGACACGTGCCAGAACTGCGTGCGCGTGGGAATGATGCGAGCTGACAAATGAATGAAATTCATTTTCTTGCAGTATAGATAACATGATCACAGATATTTGACTAATATATTCATGTATACGATTTCAAAGATTCTTTCGTATATATATTTATACGATTTCAAATACTTCGGCTCTTTTAGACTTAGTAGGCCTTGACGAACTCAGATTATAGTAATAGATCTAAATCGCTTGTTTATCAGTACCAGTTCCCGGACACACAATTCGATCACTTTAATAATTTAAACGCTTGATTGCCTTTGGCCAATTATATCATTAGAGTACACATCGATGTAGTGGTAACTAGCCATAAAAATGATTCGTTAGCCTGTTACGTCTACCATGCGCAACAATACAATATGGCCTACACTATTTAAAAAAAAAGATGCTCTTATTAACTAAAAACAGAGTTAATTGTGAAAAATCATATCAACCGTATCAGATATGACTTTCGGTGGCTCTGACGACTGCCAGGGAGCTTCAATCTGAATCGTGTCACTCTAAATAGAAGTTTGCTAACCAGTAATTGTAAAATATTCTAAAATCCTTACAGAACTCAATTTACAAACAGGTAACCAACGCGTGATAGTGGACTTGGTCAACTTTTATTGTAGTTGCATATTGATAAGGTCGATCTTAGAATATGCATGTCAATTATTTCATGGCGCCTTGCCACAATACCTTGCAAAGGACATCGAACGTATACAAAAGCGTGCAATGAGAATAATATACCCGGATGTGATTTATAGTGATGCTCTTATCAATGCTGGTATTTCCACCCTTGAAAATAGGCGAGATATCTATCCTGCAAACTTTTTGATAATATTGCACGTATAAAACGATGACCACAAGCTTGCTAAACTCCTCCCATCTAAAGCAGCCAATAGAGATCTGCGAAAAGAAAGAGCCTTCGAAGTCCCAGTGTCAAATACAAACCGCTTTGAGAACAGTTTTATTATCCATTATGCGAAAAAACACTATAAATGACGCTCTCTCTGAAAACTGTTAGACAAATTTTAACTTTTTTAACATTAAATTTTACATAATATAATACTTAAAATATAGTTTTAATGATAAATCATTCTTAGAAATGTTTATGCCAATTCTACTAGACATTGTATGTTAATATCTCTATTTCATAATCTTGTGAACTACACAGGTAATTCAGTCTTTTGACTGCAAGATGATATGATGTTTCAATAAACTATTTATTCCCTCCATCTAGAAATTATGGTATGTTTTTTCAGGTACATTAAAGGTGCGAAAGAACAACGCAGAATGGCGTCAATGGCGTGTGGAAGACCTTAGTCGTGATCTTCAATATTGTCACCCACGTTGGCCTCAGGAGCAGACTTATCTTGAAGCTGAAATTAAATCTGTACAAAATCCTCCTATCTTGGCTAGCTCGGACTACTGGTTCTATTACGACTGGGTGGCACTCGCCTTAATCCTTGCCACTATTTCATCCCAAGCTGCATTCCTGGAGATCAAGAGTGACTCCTCCTACCGTGTGTATGCCCGTTTTGCATGTGCTCTTCTTATTGTTCTCTGGATACGTATTATGAAATCGGCGCGACCTTTTGAAGGACCAGGTGCATTTGTTGCCATATTTGGTCATATAGTGACTGACATTCTGAAATGGGCTTTGTTGTTTCTGCTCATTTTTATTCCGTACTCGGCTTCGTTTTGGATAACATTTGGTGGAGACGCAACTGGTGGTCACGTTGAAGGATATAGCAACCTTGACGAAATGTTATTTAACATGTTCTCAATGGTCGTTGTTATGGATTACGGCTTCGAGGCATTGGAGCAGTCAGACGAGCATATGGCTAGATTCCTGTGTGGAACATTCATCATTATTATGGCTATTGTCCTCGTTAATGTTCTAATTGCAATGCTTTCCGATACCTTCACGAGAGTTTACGGAAACGCTGTCGCCAACTCCATCATGCAACGAGCAAAAACTATCATTACCCTGGAGCGGTCACTAAGCGACAAGAGAAGACGAAATTATTACGACTATATTCGCAATACGTGTAATCCTGAAGTTCTGACGATCCAACCGGATATGAATAGCAGTGAGATGGACGACCGGAAGTCAGTTGAAGAAATGCGAGAGGAAGTGAAGGATATGGTTCAGCTTGTGCAAAACCGCTTTGGGCGACGGTAAGACCACTTTTGTTTGAAGTATATCTTAATATTTCAATAAATAGTAAATACAAAATAAATATATGGGTAAGAAGAAATTTCGAACTTTGACTGACCATAAGCACAACCGGCATGGCCAGAAATTCGGGACAGTTGGGTCATTATAAGTCATTATACTAAAAAATAGAGATGCAATGCGCTTTAGAAAATTTAAACCAAACTCCACATCCACAACGTCGTACAAATACGCCAAATATTGATTTGTCGTTATCCAGTCAGCCTAGATACATATGAAGGTCAGTTGTAGGCTCCTGTAAACAACGTCCTCACATCTAGATATGTAGCACGATGGTTGATTCTACTCCCAAATAAAGTTTAATGATTTAATCAACTTCAAATTGGCGCATATTAAGCTAGGATCAAACCTTCAAAAATCGAGGGAATATGCTGCCAACGACAGCTGTTTTGACACCAAAACATCCACAACTAAACTAATTTCTCACTTTGAATACGATTAGCCTTCAGAAGCAAAACGAACAATCTATCACATGTGAAAAGCTATTTGATGTGCAAACTTCCATTTGCATTCACATGTGAAATTAATTTTCACATATGAATATTAGTGTTTATACATTTCATATTCACGTGAAAAAGACATTACACTTATATGAAATTATGAATTTCACATATGAAATGTTCCAATTCCAAATATTATTGACGTTAAATAATTATGTAAAATTTTCATAAGGGATGGTTTTTCTTCAGAAAAATACGGCAACACAAATTTACGGAACTCATTGTTCGGAGGGTGAATAAACAAAATTAGTCCGTCAGTAACAATTCTTTCCTCGCCATTTACTGAAGGTGGCTGTAGAGGCAGGGAAAGCGTTTAATTGTTGTGGGGGCTTACGTATACAGTTCATTTTCCTCTGTTTTGAGGTGAGGGACCGAATTTGAAAGGTAGCTGCTCGCAACTCAATCACTGATATAGGGCCATGTTATCTTAAAAGTAGTCGCAGAGAAATTGTGAGCATGGCCCACGGTTTACTAGCTTTGTCGACATTTTTCATCTCATTTCTTTCATTTTTTACTCTACATCCCTTTATAGTATGGGGCCATTCACAAAATACGTGCGTGGGGGTAGGGGGTGTTCGATCAGGAGTCACATAGTGTCACAAGAGGGGGGTACCACAAGAGGTATCACGTGACGGAGAGGCGTATAGAGAACATTTATCCCTGTCTATAACAAAACAAGACCGTGGTTGTAAATACGTGTCCCTTACATGACAAATCAATATTTTCTATCAAAGTACTCCTGACGTCGACAGGGAATACGCGCGTACGGCACTCCCGTTTACTCGACGAACCAGCGAGAACCTGATTGGGAAACTGTTTAAGCCGAGATTTAATAAGGCATTGACATAGTGTCGATTTATAGAAAAAATTTTGAATCTGTTGCTGCGTATTAAATTTGAGTTTTGTGAGCAATTTATCTGAAACTACCATTTTGATGACATGCATTGCACCGTATACGAATTTGCGTTGCAAGTTGCAGCAAAAATAGCTCGTGCAACGCAGCCTTAATATTTGCTTGTTTGATAACTCTGTACGATTTATTTGCACATATTAATATCAATACCTCCTAGGTATGGCAAGGATAAAATGTCTGACTTGGATGCAGTGAAGCAGGATGTAGCACAACTATGGAAGAATCATGAAAGAAATGCTGCAGCGGTGAAAGAAATCAGAGCTGCTCTTGAGAGAATGCTGGGGATTGCTGGCCAGAAAAATAGTTCGGGAGCTGTATTGAGCAACCAATCAGGATTCGGTGGAAGTAGCTTCGCCTGATTGGATTTTTATAATTAATGTATATATAGCAATGGTACGATACACCATCATTTGTGGCAACAGTATTTAGCTTATCGATTAGTCGAATAAATATAAAACGTTCGACAAAGCCGAGCGCGTGTACACGTCATTGAAGTGGTACTGCACGTGCATGGCATATTAGGGTTATTCTATACTTATTCAAACAAATAATATAATCTTAATACTGGGGCAACTTATATTAACTTTTTTATAGTATTTTTGTATTTTGATCAATTGTAGTTCTTCTTATTTTTGTGAAACACAAGGTACTTTGTTAACAAAAGTGTATAGTCTATAGAATATACTTCACCGCGTAGTTTTTTCCAAAAATGTCGCAGGGCCTTTCTCAAGAATTTGTCAGTGGGGGGGGGGGGTGGAGGGCATCTGAAAAAAGGAACCATACTATACTGAGTGTGAAGAAATGACAGATGGTTTTTAGTGAAAAAAGTTTGGTGTGGTGTCATACAAGGGAACAAGACAAGTAAAATAATACTTTGAACTCTGATCATACTACAACGGTCACATATATGGCATGTGCAAGTTAACATGCATCTGAATTTGTTAGATGTGTTACATTTGTATAGCCACTGACCCTACACTACAGTATGTCAAAGCGAGGTAGCAAGCTATATTCCTCAATTTTACAGTTTGTACTGGTAGACATATAATCTAATATAAAAAAACTGAACTTAGCTGATAAAGGTGGACATTAGTAGCATTCATAAAATTCATCCTTTAGGTTTTTGTAGATCAATCAGACTTCTTATTAGGACAGGACGTCTTATTCAGTGAAGGTGACGAGACAAGGCAGTCGCGAGTCGCTGCATGTTCGTTAACGTTGTAATTAAATGCTGAATTCTCAGAAGGGAGTGACGGATTTTAAAAAGGACTTTGTGGATAATGAACCTGTTAAAAATAACCTATATACAGCCGAATTTATGATGTGGATGGGAATGTGCTGACCTTAATAATTGCTTTAATAAACTACAAAACCATTCGAAATCCGATCATAAGAATCCTCTTCGTCAACCTATTTCTGACCTTGTTGCTGATTCGACATTTTTTATTTCATTTCTGATTTCATTTCGACATTTCTGATACGATTTTGTTACTGATTACGTGATTGCATCATCATCAACCGTTCGCTGACGCGTTAACTTGTTTGTTCGCGCGCGTTCGAATTTCCCGGCGCTGAATTTTTCTCGATGGCGACATTTCGCGAAGAACTCGGATCTTTTGTTCAACAGATTGGTTTTATGTGATTTCATGATTTCTAATTTCTCTTCTATGCACAAATTACAACGCCTACCGCCAGGTGCATACGCTGCTGCTCGTTTCAAAATGGACCACTTAATACTGTATTCCCTTTTCTTGTCCTTCAAATCCCATACGTATTTGGAAAGTTCTGTGTCAGACGAGTACGCAGGCTTATTAAACGACTTTTTGTGATTTCTGTATCTAACCTTGAACTCCGTGGAAGTCATTCCAATGTATTCTTTGGTCGTTCCATCATGGGGCGTTGTTATTTCTGCCTTATAAACTACGTTGCTGGTCAAACACTTTTCATTCAGTGGACACACGTTAGATTTCCTGCAGTCACATTCTTTGGGTTCAGGGACTGTAGAGGTTTTTGTTAGGAGGCGGTGGTTGTGGCGTGTTATGTTGCTCTTTACATTGTCCATGCACGAGTAACTGACTTTGATATTGTTCCTATTGAAGATCTTGTGGAGTGGGTTTTTGGGTGGAAAATGCTTGTCGATGAGTTGAAGGAAAAAGTTTGAGCGACATTTGTTCTGACTGTTTTGCTGAATGGGGGGTTGAACCAGATGATGTTCCTACGGCGTTTTCTAGACGGTGAGCTTGTGGAATTATTACCGGTCGAATATTGCAACCTGACATCATAATTGCTATGTTTGAGCGCATTCTGGTAGGGAGGTGCAGCAGAATTAAAAGTTGATTGGTCAGCAGATAGTGAGGAGATACGTTTGTTAATGGATGTAGGGAGGGATATGATTGATTATGGAAGGTGGATGATTAGAGCAACTGTTGACGTAAAGTGGCTTGCTGTTCGGCTTTCTATAAGGTGAAAATGTCCCACTTTTCAGGTCTAGCGTTACGTCTAAGAAGTTGACAATATGGTGGTTGACGTCCGCAGTTATTTTCAACCCGAGATCATTAAATAAAGCATGTAACTCCTTTCTTGCTTTGTCACCCGCTCTGGCGCTTCTGCCCTTTAACAGAGCTAAACCGTCATCCCGATACAATATATATATATAATTAACGTTATATTATATTATATATAATTAACGTTATATTATATTATATATATATATATAATTAACGTTACAAATATCTTAAAATAACATGTTTTTTCGCTACTCTGAGTTTCACGATCTTGTCGTCAGATCGTGAAACTCAGAGTAGCGAAAAAACATGTTATTTTAAGATATTTGTAACGTTAATTACATAGCTCTGCTGTACTGTACTGTTTATCAGTAGTATTGAGCCCTCTTTTTAGTCTTTCAACGAAAAACAACCCGTTTATATATATATATATATATATATATATATACATATATATATATATATATATTCTTCATTACTTGTTAAAAATGTATTTTTCTCTTTCAAATGTAATACAACTCTATAGCTTACTATTTTACAGTAATGTATCGTAAAATACATATGTATTGTATGCCGCTCCCAGTAGTATCCGGCGTTCCCCAGGGATCAATTCTTGGACCAATCCTCTTTCTAATCTACGTAAACGATCTTACCGATAGCGTCTCCCAAGGTACTGCCGTGTCAATGTTTGCTGGAGAGAAATCCTACAATCAGATCTTAACAATATTACGAATTGGTGTCAAGACTGGAGGATGGATTTAAATAAATCCAAGTGCGGACTACTTCAATTTAATCGTTGTCTCCAACCTACTGTCAACCAGTACATGCACATTAGTTGACATCCCAGTCAAACTTTTAACCTGTGTAAAAGATCTTGGCGTAAGTATCACCAAAGATCTGAAGTGGAACCAGCACGTGCAAGACTTATCCTCAAAAGCTAATAAAATGCTGGGTTTTGTCAAGAGAACAGCGTCCGGCATTCACGATAAAAGAGTTCGAAAGATACTGTACTTGACTATCGTTCGAAGCCAGCTAGCTTACAGTAGTCAGTATATCAAACATATCTGTAATGAGATAAGAACCGACTTTATAGGCCATACATTATGATCATGGCATTTTGAACTTATATACCAATCAAGGAACATGCACCCTTGCTCGTCCATGAACTTAAATGCATGCATGGCCAACTTTCGAGAAAAGTAATTCTACCGGTATTAAAATGTTTGCTTTGTAAAGATCCACGCAAAGCACATTATTGTTGTAGTATTAATAGACAGGAGGAAAGCAATCTGCGATGTTTGTCAAATATAAACACCTTCCTCAAAAGAATTGCGGAAAATATAATAGAGCTATAGGTTGCAGTTAATATAAAGGCGAATTTATTTAATCTTGGTGTGTCAAAACAATCTCCTCTTACGATGCCAGTTAATTCTAGCATTTTCTTAGAAAAGCTGCATTGGGACAATCTGTCATAGGAAAAAGCACAAATGTATATTGATGCACAAAACAATCAATAAGCTAACGGAGAGTATTTGGAAAACTTGTTTTCATTTCGCAGCACAAACGATAACTTAAGAAATGCTGAAATAAAGCTGAATTTACCGAAATCACGTACGGACTATTTGAAGCGTAGTTTTTGCTACAGTGGGGCACGGTTATGGAATATGCTCCCCCACTCCGCACGTACAGCTAATTCATTAAGGCATTTCAAAAGTAAAATCAATCGATTTTTGTCGCCACCATAATGGGATTCCCACACGTACGGCAATCTTGGAAGTCATTGTGTTTTTTATATATAATATTTAGTGTTAAAAGTAGTCTAATAGATGCATGTAAGTTGTTTTGCATGTAAATAGTTCCTATACACTGAAGATTTTACCGTGTTTAAATAAATGTTCGACGTTCAAAAATTACAATTAATATCAACGCCCTATAATTTACAGTATATTTTTTATAGGGTCTAGTTATCATAGACGACTATGATCCAGGGCAATGTAATCAAACCAACCACGGTACACAGATGTTGGTCTTAGATCGAGAAAACAAGGAACAAATTTTGATTTGCATCAAGAATGATGGCGTATACCAATGGACAACCCCAGGAGGTTTGTATTATGAAAACATATGCATATATATGTAAATACAAATACACACCCAAACCACAAAAGATGTCTATATACATACGTTAATTTAAAGTAAACCAATATCTATACAAAAATAATTTACAGTGCTCTATTGCAGAGTTGCAAAAAAGTGTGAATATACCACCTGTGAGAGCGGTTTACCATATGCATGAGGTCAGTAAAGAATTTTTAACGTAGAGCACACCACTCATAACACCATAAGATAAATAAATGATGTTGCATTGCTGGCAATACATCTGCTAGAAGTCGCCAGCCTGTACTGTTTGTCCGCGGTGAGTATATATTATGCAAACAACCAGCTCATCAATGATACTAGTCAGTGGGAAATAAGAATGAGAAGTCGTAACTGCATGTAAATAGCAATGCAAGCAACCTATCATATCAACCTTTGCAAATCTTGCTTGCAAACATAAATATATTTCTTGATAATTCAGTAAGTTTGTAAGCTAGATTTACGACCAGTAACGATTATTCTCAATCTCAAGCTTTATTATACTCACGATGCACAGAAAGCGGAAAATCTCATACGAAAGTGAATACGAAAGCACGGCAATATATGTAGACCATTGTAAGTCATTTGAATTTTTTTCAATGCCGTCTCTAAAAACTGATTTATTTCTTAACTAAGAAAAAACTACACGATTAATAGTATACGGCAACAAAAACGATAATAAAGGGTTATTAACCGAGAGCGAGGTCTGTACGGGAAAGTATTTGCCTGAGGTTTTCGTACAGACCGAACAACGAAAGAACGAGGTCTGTGCGGATAAACCGAACACGGATACGGAAAAATAACGGATACGGGAAAAGACGGAAACCGGATACGGGAAAATACGGACCACGGTCCTGATACGCATTTTTACGGACCACACGTCGACCAATCAGAATCCAGGATTCTGCAAAGCCATATAATAATGAAAGAAATAATGTCCCAAAATTTTTTATTTTTACCTTCTCTCCCCCAGGCAACCCTTCCCCGCGGCCCGCTTACCGTCGCTGAGGTTTCTGAGAAAAATTAATTACGAATATATAAATGTTTTGGCAAAATATCATGCACTTATACCCCATCCCCGGCAAAATATCATGCACTTATACCCCACCCCCGCATTAAAATAGGGCTAGCGTCGCCCCTGTTGATTAGGCTGTTTGTTTACATTGTGATTTTACTCTAACAGTTCCAATACAAACCCGGCAGACGGTCTTTCCCGCCTGATCATCCGGCACGCAAGTGGTGTTTCCCCCATGAAGCTCGATCGCAAAAGGGCGCGAAAAATTAATGTCTTACCAAACGTCTGCAGAATTAAAAAATGGGGTTGCTACAAGCGTGTATTTCTAGTGCAAATTAAAACTTCTTACCGTGTAACTTTGCTTTCCAGTTATCCAGTATTACTCAACTTTGCATTGCGTCCATGCAATTACATAAATATATAGCCTAGTCTTATATACATGCCCTAATGCATGTCTCCTAAAATTCCCCAAATTTCTATTGCTGATTGAATCAATTCTAACAGAGTCATGTTCTGAACCAAAAGAAATTCATATATCAGCATTTTGCCCTATAAGGATGCATGGTCTTAGTTACCGATCTGTGTCAGCTGAGCATAACCTATTATATATTAATATTTGAGCCAAATATGGTGACAATTGCTTTAGGGATTTGTCATAAAGTAACTGCTAGGGTGGGCTGGAGGTAAATCACAAATTTTGCCAATAAGTTCGGTGACCCATCTTAGGATGTAGATAAAAATTTCAAAGGGGTTAACGTCCCCCCTCAATACCCCCTTCGCTACGACCCTGCGAAATTAGTAAGGTTTTTGCATATTTTGGTATACTATATAGACACATGTATAATTAAGACATAATGCGGTAACTGACAAATTTGTATTAAAATTACAGGAGATGACTCAGTTGGTGAACTTTTTAGCCCTGGTTTCGATTGTTCAAAAATATTGGACAGTAATCCTGAGGCAAAGGATGGAATGTATTGGATACACCTGGGAGGCTATTACCCTAAACAAGTGAGAAAAATATTTAAATTCTTAGAACTGCTGTTTTCCATGTAAAGCTATTTTGAAGTTAGTATTGATGGAGACACTTTGTATATGTCGTAAGCGAAATACGAGAGAAATACAATATACATCACATAGTTTTAATTGGTCTCTTCGTGTATCAATTAATTCCATGAAAATCTTTCAGGTTGAATAACGTATACAAATATAAAAGATCAAGTTTTTATATTCGGATCAATTTTGACGGCGCAAGCGAATTACTGATGAAATTGCTCATACTTCCTATAGTTCATATTTCCTAATTTCCACACAAATCTTTGAATCAGAAAGACTGATATTTATATATATTAAATTTTATTATACATACATTTATTATATGGATATGAGTAAAATACCATAAAATACGCCACTGATATTTTCCGTATTTCACTATAGTGAAATATGAAATCATATCTTACGCGGGAACGTCTCGCGCGGGACCCACGCTAATTCCCGCCATTTTGCTGTTTCTGTTTTGAATATACAATATGACAACTTCTCGACATTTTGTTGATGTTTTCGACGCTGATTTGGCAAGGTTTTCTGAAGAAAATGAAAACACAAAAAGGAAGACTAATTAGTCCTATTTGGCGATCTTCAGCGACTATTTAGCCTCGATTAGCAAGCGGAGAGACATAAACATTGTTGCCGTACGGTGAGCTACAAAACAAAACAAAACAAAAAACAAAACTTGAATAAACTAATAAAGTCATACGTTTTGTTGTTTTTGCTTCAACTTTTATCCATATAATAAAAAGAACATTTCACGGTGCCTTTGGAAATATGACTTTTATTTTCTCGTGTTGAAAACAATATTTTACTCACTCGCTGCGCTCGTTCGTAAAATATTGTTTTCACCACTCGAAAATAAAAGTCATATTTCCGTGCCACCGTGAAATATCCTCTATATATATATATATATATATATATCTATCTATATATATATCTATATATATATCTATATATATATATATATATATATATATATATATATATATATATATATATATATATATATATATATATGTGACAAATGCCAGTACTCTGCTCAGCCGACAAGACTTCATATGTGACAAACAGAACGGCTACGTTTGAAGAAGTTTATTAAAAAAAGGTATATT
>CACRXK020010646.1:0-17372 GCA_902702795.2 Paramuricea clavata | reverse complement strand
GTTTTTCAGTCATTTTGTATTACGCACGGGAAATTGACAGCCCAATCGGGTGTTGGGGCATCAATTTCCCGTTTGTAATACAAAATGACTGAAAATTGCAAATTTTGCAAGGCTATATTATCCGCATTTTACAACATTTCGCAACAAAACTTTGGAATATTACTAATTTTGTGATGCTCTTTCAAGATGTGATGAAATTTTTGTCTAGATCAAAATTTAGTCTATAATGCAAATGGTCCATTGTCATGATCAAACATATTGCTGCATTACCTAACCCTAAGAGACAGAGCTACGAATTAAGATTCTACTTTAACATTCTACTTTAATTACTTTAATCTGCTTTCACTTTTTACAGGTTTTTAAGCATGAAAATCATTGCACGACAAATGATACATATAAACTATACTTGTATATGTCTATAGACTATACTTTGAATTATATCCCAAATTCACACATGGTTCAGTAGTTCAGTTACTCGTCTGTTTTTTTTTAATTTCTTCGCTTTTCAAAAATTATATTTGTTTAGCATTATGTCGACGCATGGTATGGCATGGTATGGTGTCAATTAGTCAGTCTCAGTGAAACTTTAATCCCTCAGTTCTTGCCCTGGGCCTATACACGTTTGTACCCCGAAGCAATGACAGCGTCCTCAACCTTCTTTTTAGCACGTTCCATTTGTTTTGCATACACAAAACCAGTTAACTCATGGTTTTGCATTTCTTGCACACGCTTTACTGGATCGCCTTCAGTGCAATCAATATAGTAACTGTAACGATTTGAGCTCCCGTCTACCTTGACTTTGGTAACAAACACATAACCTGACTTGTAACGCTTATTGGCCTCTTTAACTGCTTTAGCTGTTATGGACATAAAATCAAGTGGTTCTTCCGTGAATTCCGTCCCTTTCTTTGTGTAGCAGTTGATGTCAGTATCCAAGTCATATTGTTGATACACTGATCCGCCGCATGCTTCTCCTACAGCGTCCAGAACTTGCTGTTCTGTCGTCGCGTTTCTGGTGTTGGTGAACCAGTCCGTTGCATTCCCTCGTGAACCAACATGTTTCTGGAGACCCAGTTTTTCTGCTGCATGTTTCTGAGCTTCTGTTTCAGCTTCTCTCATTTTGTCCACGTGTACAAAACCAAGTAACTGGATTCTAACTGAACTGTTTCCTCTGTGCTTCCTTTCCTTCATTTCTACTTCTTTCAGACGTATTTCTGGATCTCTTGAAGTGCAACCGATTTTGTAGTACTTCGTTTTCGTCGTTTGACAGATGTACGTCATAACATACACCACGCCTGGGCCTTCCCAGCGTCCAGAACCACCACCCTCTTGCTCCACTTGCACTAAACGATAGAGAGGGTACTGGGACGTCATTTGAGCAATTACTTAATATGTCTGCAGCGTCGGGAATTAAACCCACGATCTCAGAGGTTAAAAGTGTTTGCTCTGACAACTGCCGGGCAAGCATATTATATACGATCGGCCAACGCTCATTTGTCTGCTTTAAAAAAAAAACAGCTGGTACTTAATATGCTTTAAAAAAACTAGCTCGTTAAGTAGTAATAACTACCAAAATAGCGGTGATGCCGAGAGTCGTTTAAAACTTTAGCCGATCTGAAATTCATGAAATTGAAATTTGAAAATACACTGAAAGCGAAGGAAAACCTTAAAAAGCCGCATATAGTTAATCATTTTCTTCTGTAGTTCTACATTTATAGACGAAAAATGACACAACATTAAACAGAAATGCTGACGACGCCAAGTAATTACAAACAAATGCTAAGAAAGAGCTAAATTTAATAACAACGTCGACGCTGGAAGACCTATAAACTTAATAACAACGCTAAAAACACAGGCTACTGAAAAAATGCAGACACAGCGTATGTTAAAATTTACACCACGCCAGAACCTTCCCGTCGTCCATCACACCAAATACTTTGTAATATTACAGCAGGAATAAAACCTACTTCCGTGATCTTAGAAGTGAAACAACTGCCAGGCAATCTACGGTCGGGCTACGCTTTTAAAAAGACTCCACCAAAACCACATGCGGACTCGTCTTGTGGAACTGAAATCCATAAAATACTGCGAAGGAAAGAAATAGAAAAAACAGCTCAACATGGCTCATAGTCATAGAAACCTTTTTTCGTCTGCAGTGTAATTTTAGTAAAATCTGACTAAACCATTGAAAATTAAACTGAACAACGCTAAAAAAGCTAAATGAAATAATGATGCATGGCAACGCTGAAAGAGCGAAATTTAACAACGCTGAGAAATTAAATAACAACGCTGAGAAATTAAATAACGCTAAATTTTTAATCTGAACATGCAAGTTGCGAGGAAACACAGCGCGCATTTCGTGTAAACAAAATGACGCCGAATTTAAATACAAGGCATGATTACCTATTTCAATATCTGACTTTGCATGTATTATTGTTGCTTCGTGGGCCAAATAAACTGGGCTTGACAATTTGTAATGACACGACATATATATTGTATTATTTTATTTTATTTGTACACTAAATTTAAAACTGTGTCTCTAATTATTCTTGCATGTCTATGTTCATAGATACGTATGGCAGCAAATGTTTTAAAGTTCATTTTCTGCTCGCATAAATTAATTCGCTCCGCCGGCGCCGTGTACCTCTGAATATATACTCCGCTCTGTCCACTATAAATCCTCTCTCTTTCAATAATTTCAAAAATGCTTGAATGATTTGAGAATTGCAGTAACTCTTTTGCGCAAATTGTCCAATCAGAAGCTGCTATCTATTTGCAAGATTAGTCAAAATAGTCAAAATTGCGCAATCGTTAGTCAAAATAAGTCTGACCAATCAACATGCCTGTAATGTGTAATCTGAGCAAATTTGACCAATCAAATCACCTGAACTAAAATGCAGAATAGTCAATTTTCATTTCATTTTTGACTTATCGTTTGACTAATCAATCGCTGGCTCAATGTGCAAAAACTGATCGAAGTTTATATGCTGGAGTGTGATGTAGTTTTGATTGCATGATCAGAAATGAAGAGAAGCGTTTGCGCTGGGAAAAAATTCAAAAACCTTAGTCCAAATTTTTATATGCCTTTTTTTTACGTTAGTCGCGTGACTAATCTGACTACCCCTAGATCCGCCCCTGCATTAAATTGCAATGGAATTTAAAACTGGGCTGATACTGAAAACGAACTTGAAAACATGGCTCGTTTCTATGTGTCACTGACTGCACGGTTTCCTCGTGTTACGTGTAAAATAGAATTAAGGTTAGGCTAGTTATTGATCAAGAAAAAGTAACATACAGTGTTCGGTGCACTAAACGTGTTATAACCCTATTGCATTGCCATGAACACATCGAAGGGCAACCTCGTTCCCGGAGGAAAGAGCCTGGGAACGAGGTTGATCGAAGGGAGGTCTCAATGGAGTTGGAGTGGAATAAACAGTAAAGTCTATACAAGGAGTTAGGTGTCAATTGGGACGCAGTCCTGTTCCTTTCCCCAGGGACACCTATGTAATTTTTGCATCAAGCGGTATATTATCTGTTTGATGTGAAGAGCGAAATTTCAGTAACAGCGCTAAGAATTTAAACAACAACGTTAAAACTGTTGTCTAAACACACAGATTATGTTATGAAAGCAATGCGGGGAAAAAAACGCAGCGCACTTTCGTGTAATCAAAATTTGAATGAATAGAAGAGCCTAGTTTTGATTGCATGAAAAGACATTTTGCTATACCATAGCCTAATAAAGTGATCTAGGCACCTAGCCCGAGGTATATGATAATTTGTTACTTTTTATCGATATATGTACCAATGCAGTGAACCATTTATATAGTGTACGTCAGTCACGACGCGATATATTCCTTATGAGTTTAAATTTAGTGGAATTCACACTGTGATTTGTTAACTGAAAATGACATTTATTCGACTGCAGAAAACACCAAAAGTATTACAATTTTAAAAGACATTGACACGTACAAGCTAACTCTAGTCCTCTATATCACAAACTAGGAACTGGAAGTTTTGCTCTCTGTTCAGTTACAGTTCATAATTCTTATGTACTCTGATGATATATATTAATTTAACTGTTCAACGTTTTTTATTCTTCATGTATCATTATGACTATCAACTGCTGTTCTAACCACGTCCAAAACTTTCTGTGGCGTCAATGAACCCTTGAACCAGTCTGTGGCTCCACCTCGCGCAGGATCTTTCACGAGTCCCTCCACTTTTACAGCATTTTGGGCCGCTGTTTCAGCACCATTCATTTTTTTCGCTGTAACAGAACCAACCAAAGTGATATTATTTATTTCCGAGTCTTGAATTTCTTGTAGACGTACGTTTGGTTCTCTTGAAGTACAACCAATTTTGTAGTAGTTAATAGTTTTTCTCCTGTCCCGAACCGTGTATGTCATGACATACACACAACCTTTACCAAATGCTGATCCAGCAGCACCACCCACTTGATTAACAGCCATCAGAGCAATTTATTTATAATCTGCAGCAAGAGTGGCTGAAGGTCGATCTCAGAACGGGCAAGCAAATTATGTACGGCGGCAACCTCGATTTGGCGGGCGCTTTAATTTAGGAAAAACAGTTGTTGCTTAATTAATTACCAAAGCGGCAACGATGACGAGTCATTAGTGGAACTGAAATTCATAAGATACTACAAAAGAAAACCCCAAAGAAACAGATGGCTCATAGCAACCTTTTTTGGCAGTGCAGTTTCAATAGAAATCCAGCTAAACTGAACAACGCTAAAAAAGCTAAATGAAATAACAATGGCAACGCTTGAAAGAGCGAAATTTAATAACAACACTGAGAAATTAAACAACAACGCTAAAATTGTTGTCTAAACATACAGGTTATTATGTTATGAAAGCAATGCGAGGGAAAACATAGCGCACTTTTCTTGTAATCAAAATCGCGAGAATGACTAGGAGAGCTTAGTTTTGATTGTATGAAAAGACATTTTGCTATACTATAGCCTAATAAGTGATCTAGGCATCTAGCCGCCTAGGTATATGATAATTTGTTACTTTTTATCGATATACATGTACCAATTCAGTGAACCATTTATATAGTGTACGTCAGTAACGACGCGATACTATGATTCTTTAGTTTATATTTAGTGGAATTGTTTACGCTGCAACTTTTTTGAAGTAAATGAAAATGACATTTTATTTGATTAGAGAAAACACCAAAATGATTACATTTTTAACACGTACACTAGCTAACTAAAATATGTCGGTTCTAAGAGGTTTTTCACCTTTTTCTACGAGGTTTTATAGTTACTGTTAATTCTTACGTTCCTACTTATGTCTAATAAATATAAGTGTTGATAAATAATGTGAATGTTCAACATCTTTTATTCTTAGCGTCGGTTATAATTATAAACGGCTCGTCTAACCACGTCCAAAACTTGCTGTGGTGTCAATGAACCGATGAACCAGTCTGTGGCTCCACCACGCGCAGGATCTTTCACGAGTCCATTCGCTATTACAGCTTGTTGGGCCGCGGTTTCAGCACCATTCATTTCATTCGCGTTTACAAAGCCAACCAACATGATAGCAGGGTTTCCTTCGGATCTTTGTATTTCTTTCAGACGTAGGTTTGGATCTCTTGAAGTGCAACCAATTTTGTAGTAGTTCGTTCTATAGTGCGTGTAGCTCATAACATACACACATCCTGGGCCAAACGCTGATCCAGCAGCACATAGTTGAAACGGAGAAGCCTGCATTATATTCTATTAACTCTATGGACCAACAAAACCGTTTACTCAATCCTTTAGGTTTTTTATGAAATCTTTTAAATTTTGAACTACCGAAAGCAAAGCAAAAATGCTGTATACTCAGTCCTTGCAAGTGACGTCACATTTCTGCCATTGTGGCAAATGTTTAGAGCTAAATAAAAACATACACAGCATCCATTAGCCATCAAAATTTCACAGTGTACTTCGGTAGAGCTCCAGTTCATCGCCTAGAAAGGTAATTGTTTGGCAAATTCAGACAGCCGTTTTCTTTGCTGTCCGTTATTAGTTTGCTACCCAAAATCGCGTGTTTTCTTAGTGTGACGTAACATTCCCGCGTGACTTGAACAGTGGACTTTCGTTTTCTCTCTTCTACGAAATAACGCAAAAAATATGTACGACGAATTTAAATACAGGACATGATTATCTATTTCTTCCAGTATCTAACTTCGTATTATTGCGTGTTGCTTCGTGAGGCAAACAAACTTGCTTGACAATTTGCGCTGACAGATCACATTACATTTGAAATCGAAATTTTAAAAGTGTGTCTTTAATTATTCTTGTCTATGCTTGCAGATGTGTATGACATGTTTTAAATTCATTTTTTGTGCGGAAAATAATCTACCCCCCATCAGTTCCCAACCATACCTTTAACATAGATTCACTATCCAACATAAATTCTCTCCCCTTTCAATAATTTCAAGAATTGCACTATTGCAGTGGTTGACAACATGGGCGTACCGGAAGGAAAAAATTAGGGAGGCGGTAAGAAAATTGCCCGACTTTTCGGGATTCTGCCCGATTACCAAAAAATTTTTTCCGGAAAAATTATTTTGGCGACCTCCCCCCCCGTCGCCAAAAAAATTTCGGTTAGTGTACCATTTTAGGGGTCAAAAAAATTTTCCGGGCAACCAATATTTTTCGGAACATAACACAAATTTTCGAAAAATCACAAAATTTGCCAAAAAATTGACTTAATTTTAGACAAAATGAACAGAATTTGTCCCATTTTTTTTTATTGCATACCAAAATGGCCCGACTGTTTATCGAATATTGCCCGACTGCCCAAAAAACTGGTTGTCAAATCAGTACTTAGGTTTAGCCTTTTAGTTAACTGTCTGCGAATGCATGAATGAGCTGTCAAAGTAGTTTATCAAATCAACTTAGAAATTGTTGGAAAAAACGAGCTGGATTTTTTAAGGTATTGGTCTTTTTCTATTATTTAGAAAGCTCAGAAGGGTGGAAATGGGAAGAGAATTCGATAGTTCATCGCGAAAAATTGATTAGGTTGCAAGAACATGGAAAAAGCCACCCAGAGGAAATCAAGGAGGTTAACGGTGTCCGCTTTTGTTGCTCGCAGGTGTTTTTCATTGGCAAGGGAAGTGATGGCACTCGAGTCTATGTAGGATTGGGAAAAGATGGATACGAGAGGGCTGTAAAACGTTTGCCTAGAGATTTCTGTGTTTGCTTTGCTGAACAGGAAAAGAAAGTTTTGAATGAAGCTAACACAACCCAGTCAAACAATGTGGTACGTTATTGGTTTTTAGACGACGAGAGCGACAAGGACTGGTTATTTTTAATACTGGATTTATGCGAGGAAACGTTGAAAGAATTTGTTGATCATAGCAGTTTGGACGATCTTATAACCAACGCACCAGATATCATTCAGAAAGTTTTGAAAGGATTGGCTGATCTCCATCGAGAACCAAACCCCGTCTTACATCGTGATTTGAAACCATCTAACATCTTGCGAGACGTCCATGGTAACTGGTTGCTGGCAGACTTTGGAATCAGCCGAATTTTGACGGCAGGCTCCAGTACCCATCAAAGTGAGCAAAGGGGAACGGATGATTGGAGAGCCGTTGAATCATCACATCCTTTGAATGACACGATCGATGACGGTAAAGTACGTTATAAGAAAGAATCCGATATTCAGGTAGGGTTTTGTTGACGATAGATACGAGGAAACGTAATAATTACAGGTTTTATATTGCTTTCTAAACAAGATAGTTGCGGAATTCCCAAATGAATCCTGTTGGTTTACCCATAGAAACTATACATATAGAATGTATTATTGATCGCGAATCATTTCCCACTCTTTTGCAACGAGTGTCCATATTAATTAGCCTTATTGAATTTATTAGAAGTGTACAAGTTCTGTGCAATAGACTTTACTGGGTGTTGCACTATTGCACTACCTCGTTTTCGCATTTTGGCATGCCGGGCACACATGGTGATTAAATTTTAAATCTTCAATCCCTGCCCTTCGTGCATGTACGAATGTTTCTCTTCGATCTTCAATATGACGAGACCATTGCGAACAAGAGTGCAATAAACATTACAGTCGGCACTAATATTGCAATCAAACTAACAAGTTTCTAAATAAAGCAGCTTTTTAGCCAAAATTATTATATTTGATTCAACAGCACTTTTTCTAAACCAAGCATTTTTTAAACTAGCTCATAAAATACATAATATACATAAAACTTCACAGCCTTTGAAAGAAATGCTGACGCCATCAATATTCATTCCTAACTCTGTAACTCCAGGAGATACATTTGCGTCGATTTATGTTTTTTTCGTTAAACTCGAATTTTATGGTTCGCTGTTCCCCTAAGAATGTCTTTTCCTATGACTGCAATTTTGCTCTGTCATGCATAGGTTGCCGGTATCGTGGCTTTCTACATTGTGACAAAAGGTGAACATCCCTTTGGAGAAAAACCAGACCGACTTCGTAACCTACTGCATGGCAACCCAATTGGCTTATCTATGCTGAAAGATTCTGTCTTGAAAGATTTATTATCCTGGATGCTAAGCCACGATCCCAAAGATAGACCTTCAGCTAAAGAGGCGTTAAAACACCCTTATTTTCAGCCAGCGAAGCAGAAGTTTAACATGCTGTGCAAAGTGGGAAACCAGCCTGAGATCAAGACACATGATATCAAATCAGATGTCGTGCGAAAGTTTAATAGCGATCCCAAAAATTGGACATCTCTGGTGAGATCCGATGTTCTGAAATATTTGTCCACCGATCCTTTGAAGGGGAAAACATTTCATTATAAGTCATCGTGGACGGACTGTTTACGACTGATCCGAAATATCAATGAACACTGGCATGACCGTCCAAGGCCGCGACCAGAAATATTTTACACTGTAGGCGATCCCCAGGAGTACTTTCTTAACCTCTTCCCCAATCTTCCAGTCGAGGTGCACAAAATTATCAGGTCATGTGATTGGAAAGAACGTGTTGAACTGAAGGAGTACTTCATATAAGATACAATATGTGGCTTGTCTGCGCGTAAACTTGTCTGAGAAGTTCTTTCAGACGGAAAAAAACACTGATCTGAAAGTTAGGACTGGATAGTGCATCTAACATCTAATCTACTGTGGTGGCGTTGACTACAGTAGTAGAAGAGGTTGCAACAATTTCTGTTTACTGCTGAGAAAGGATATTTTGTAAATAGATATTGGCCAGCAGTGATCTTTCTCCTTAAAATTGAAGTATAATAACTAATGGTCACATAATACGGCTGCCATGAGAGTCACTAGTATTTAAAACGTTATCAACCTCATTAGAAAAGGAGTGGACAGCTACTGTATATCTTTCAAGTCACATTGCTTCATAATATAACTGATTTCAACACGTAACATTTCGTAAAGGTTATTACAAGTTTAAAAAAATTAAAGTTTCAAAATTGCCTCATAGGCCGTGGGCCAAAATTATTTCGGTTCGTGGCAACCCCCTGGGGAATAGATTTTCTGTGGTTCATTGCTTAGTACCATCGATGCTCGATTACCGCAAAAAGTTCCCAAGCCAAAAACTTGCCAAACATCGAGAAAATGGGTGATCAGTGATTATCCTCCATTAAATTGTATTACAGCAAGAAAATGTGAAATTTTGTATTCATTTACAACAAAAATAACTTGCATCATCAGAAAGCGTACAAAAACCGCATATAAGACTTTTAAACAGTTTTTTGATTCTTCAAATAGTCTTTGAGTTATTGCTGTTTTAAATGTGAAAATTGGACTAAAACGTCGCAATAAGGACTGGGTACTAGGTCTAAAACGCGTTTTTGACAGCGTATAACTCAAAAACAATTTGAGATATAAAAAAAACTGTTTAAATGTCTTATATGTAGATTTTTGTAAGCTTACTGATGATGCAAGTAATTTTTGTTGTAAATGAATACAAAATTTCACATTTTCTTGCTGTAATACAATTTAATAGAGGATAATCACTGATCACCTATTTTCTCGATGTTTGGCAAGTTTTTTGCTTGGGAACTTTTTCTGGTAATCGATCGAGCACCTATGGTACTATGAATTGAAGAACAGAAAATCTATTCCCCAGGGGGTTGCCACGAAATTGCTTTTCTAAGCACTTTTTCGCACGGCCTATCGTTTAATTGAAAGCGGCCCACGGCTTATCATTTAATTGAAAAGAATTTTTCATCCAATACTAGTTTTCAGATCAGAGATAATAGACAAGGTACATACCATTAACTTTGTACGGCCCTGTTGATATTAATCCTATTTGATTGAAGATAAATTTCGGCTTAAATCACGCTTGTGTGTCGTGAACTGTTTGCCTGTCGGAATCACTGAATATTTATTTGCATATATATTTACACTAGAAATACATGCATGAAGTAACCCCCCGCCTATATTTTCCAAACATTGATTTAATATGAAGTATTCATAATTGGCCAACACTGAACGCAGGCTCGCGTTGTGGCGTCATGTGTTGCCATGATAACACGATATTTTTAAATTTTAGTTTTTCATATTTTTTGTACAAAACGGCACAATAGTTTGAAAAGACTACTACTTTTAACTATACAACAATTAATTTCTGAAATATGTACTGTGGGTATGTTTTGCATTTTGTGAGCTTTGATCTAAATTGATGTAAAATTTTATCTGAAACGTTCCGTTAAATGTTTTGAGATGTTCATTCAATTAAACTGCTTTTGCCGATAAACTGTTTTGCTTAATATAAATACAAAATAAGTTCAACTTGTTGATTAAAGACAGTTAGGTCTTCAAATTAATTTGCTCTCCTTCACATTTTACCTTTTTTCTTAAATTAAACGGTAATTTAGAAAACTTACAGCTTCATTGGAAAGGAAAAACAGTTCATGTTTTAGGCAGAAAGTTAAAGCAACAAAATTCCTAAACATGAAACATTCAAAGAAAACTTGCCCTATATTTCACGATTTCCCATAGTAAATTAATTCTTCTCATTTCTTCAAACAAAAATTGCTTCAAAGGTCACTGTGTGAAACGTGATTTTCTAAATATATGTTTTCGAAATTTGAAATCTTACGTATCCCGCTCCTGGAAAATAGTTTTATTTTTGAGATCATTAAGGACGTCCACCCATGAACCATAGTCACGCGCCCGCGATTATTGATGAACTTTAGACTTCGCTAATGCTTTCCTTTCCCCGGGTATAAATAGCCGGGCGGAATTAGTACCCTCGCCCCAGGCTAACGTTCGGGGATAATAAGCAAATTAGCTACTTCACGGTTGGTTCGATAGTACAATTGTTTATAATTTTCTCACTCGTTCGCAATTACCAGCCGTGCAGTGACCTACTTTACGTCAATCCGTCCATTCGTAAATCCGTGATTCTCTATTTGTAGATATTCTTGTATTGTCATTAACCGATTCGTTGTGTTCGTTCATTTAAAAATGATCTATTGAAAGTGTGTCTGAGACTGTGCACTGATTTAGTCTGTGACTAGAAATGCATGCAGAAACCCCCTCACCTTGCTAGGAAAACTACTATACGTATATATTTTCCAACCATGAAGTTGTTGAAGTGGTTGGCATAGTAACACCATCACTTTATTCTTTTTATATAGTACTTTTTTAATTTGAAAAAAGGCAACAGCCTGAAATTATCAATTTTAATTTACCAAGTTATCAATTTCCCAAATAAATACGATAGGTATGTTATCACTGTAGGTTAAACAGCGAGAACGGAGGTTTTAACGCCAAATAAATCCCAAGGACCGAAGGCTCAGAGGAGTTTATCTGGCTTAAGAAAAGACATCATTTAATTCATTCGCTTGTTGAATTCAAGACTTTAGTCGTTTCTCTAAGCAAGCAAAGCCTCTAAATTCAACTCCTTAATTGTTAGGTAACAGTCCCGTTTGGGCAGTGAGTCACACTATATAGCTCAGCCGGTGGGACCAATTTAGTTGTCACGATTCGTCCTGATTTAAACTTATCTGACTCTGAGAGATCTGTCCTCGCGAAAGGTCTCAAATTTATTGCCAGCTCTGTGTCCCTTTATTTGTTTTCAGTTCAGTTAAGATAGAAACCGAATCCTTTTAAGACGATTGCGTTCTGAAATCACATTTTCACAATAATGCTCCTTCCCTCACAAAACATCATACCAACGACAGCTCGCGCACCTGTCATATACTTTTTAAACAGCAAAATTAAAATAACAACAATAAAATTCATTAGCACTACGTATCATCCTTTCAAATTCAAAGTTAGATCTAGAGATGTCATTAGAAAGAATTTCCATCTCTTGAAAAACAACCCTGAAGCATCTTTTTTCTCCAATAACCCCTTGTTTCTTTCCGACACAGAAAAAATATGCGTGGAACCCTAGTTCATAGGTCCTCACCACATGATTCGTTGCCACAGAATGGCACCGGTTTCCTTGTCGGGTGTCCCAGTGCGAAACCTTCGAGTTCATAGATTCTGTTACTAGGGTGTTTATGCTGCACATTTCCGGGAACGGCAAACGGCAAGTTCGAACTTTCTTGGCAAACTTTTCGTTGAACGTTTTCGTTTCATATTTTCTTTCTTGCGTCGAAAAAATAATCATGCATTGCAGTTTTAAAACAGCAAGTTTACTTGCTCTTTATTGCCTGATACCGTAAATTTTTCTTTGCCTGCCGTTTGCCGTTTGACGTATAACGCGAAGCTTAAACTCTCTATTACCATTCTGGCACCAAAATCTCAATACCATGCTAAACACCATTTCACGTTCACTTCCTCCCATCTCACGTACTGCATCTGATACACTAGATGTGGCATGCTTGATATTGGTGAAACTTCGGGGACAAGGTTTGGTGAGCATCGGCGTGCAGTCATTGGCAATAATGATGCAAACCAGCCTGTTGCCAGACATTTTAATAGTGGTCTTAATACTTTTATGTGGAGTTTTTATACTTCATCTGTTAAGGAAGGCGTGGTGTTGCTGCATGCATGTATTTTCTAGTCTATAATGTAATTCAAATTTTTTGTTTATACTTTGTTTTAACTAAATCCATCTGATTGGTTCAATTTTTCTCACGTGATGCTTTTATATTCTATAGTATAAAAGCTCATGTTATTTTCCTGACAGCCGCGACTAACTTCCCGACGAAGGGCCTTCGCTCGAAAGGTTCAATTTCGCATTGAACTTTTCAGGTTGTGCATCCCCATCAACGAATGTTCCACGGAAGAGGTTGTTTCGCTGGCCTCAGAGTGACAAAACGTAACAAAGCAACAGTTTTACTAACACTAACCATATTCCAAACACCAACTCTAACCCTAATTCTAACCCTAACCTAACCCCTACTTCAAGTTTGTTTCTAAACCAATCTTGAAGAAATTTCTTTTGACGAAATGTCATTCTGAGGTCAGCGAAATAACATTTTCCATGTTCCTCGAGCCAACGGCCGTTCCAGACGTAAACCTGGGCCGAGGGTACTAATTCTGCACGGGTATTTATATTACACCTGGGTATGTGAGGACATAGCGAAGTGCAAAGTTGTTCTCCATTATGTGATGGACGGTTTTTGATGTTATAGGCATGTGCGAGTACAAGCTCTGGCTAAAATTTTGTTTCCATTTTGCAAATTTGGAAAGATTTATTTTCACACTTTTTTGCTGTTTGTTTGTTAAAGTGCGACTAACCACTAATATGATTTTTTGTATGCGTATTATTTGGGTCATTTGAAGAAGAAATGTAATATATCTTTACAATAAAAAATCCCATCTTGATCAACGTTTTCACTGTCAATGTTTCCGGATATGATGTCATTAGGTGAATTGCAAATTAGTTTTCCTGTGTCTTTCGTACCAAAAATTCACCTAATGACATCATATCGGGAAACTTTGACAGTGAAAAAGTTGATCAAGATGAGATTTTTTACTATAGAGATACATTGCATTTCTTCTCAGAATGTCCCAAATATTACACATATAGCAAAATTATATTTGGGGTTAGTCGCAATTTAATATAGAGCAAAATTTTTGGAATTTAAATTTCCTGAAAATATAGCTTTCAAAAGTACAAAATGTTTCTTTTTCGATTCTAAATTAATTAAAGGACAATGGCAACGAAAATTTTTATTGGCTATTTCAATCCTACTATATAATTGACAACCAAACTATGGAAATATTATCATTTCCTTCTCGAACATTTTAATCTACGAATAAAATGCATGGAACTGACTTTGTGTTTCGCCGCCATCTTGGAAAAATTTTTTGAAAAATGATCTCGAAGGTCAATGAACTTTGTGACGTCATTGGCTGGGTAGCACCAAAACTACAAGAGAGAATCTATTGCGTGCGTTTTTTGTTAGATAAAAATATGTCTTTTGAGCATTATACTGACCAACACTCTTCGCAATCAAACGAATTTGAACATAGGAGTGCAAACCACAAAGTATAAACAAAACTAAAACTAAGTTCTCATCGCCAAAAGGTTTTGTCTTGCCGTCTAATTTGTAGTTTGGGGATATATTTTGAAATATTAAGTTCTTTAAAGGCTCGAAGCAAATGACTGTGCAGTTACTGACAAAAACAGTGAAAATCGTGCAGCCTTGTAAAAACAAAGTAGTTTCGCGTATTAAAAAATAATTTACTCATAAAACATTTTTGCCTTCTCTGAACGTAACTGCTTTATTAAATTACGAAATGATAGTTCATTCTTCTCGGGTTTCGTTTTTCTTTAATCTAGCAAAGTGTTTTCATGTTATTGAAACAAAAATATTTAGTTATCGATAAACAGCTGTGAATCGCCTAAATAATCGTTGAAAACTATGGTTTCAAAAGCGTTGCGTCAAGCTCGTAAAAATATAAAAAAGTAGTTGTGTAAGTTTAAAAAGATTACTAAACGCCATTTATATTATAAAACAGCGGAAATATTTTTAGAACATACCTTAGTATAATTTGAGTTTGAGTTTGTCTTGATCTTTCGTGTTTTGTTTTCAGCTTGCACAACAACGTTGAAAATGCATTTTCAAACGACGATTTCTGTATATATTCTGGTCAGAACTAGTGCTTTTCGTAAAAAAGCCGCTGGAATGGGTTTTTCTACTTTCAAAAACTTCTTTTTCACTTGAAGTCTCGAAAATAATTGTTTTTGCAAACTTTGTTGAAAAAAACAATTCGCACTCCCTGTAGGCCGTATTCCCTGACCGCTTTTCGTTCAGTTTTGTTGCCCCCTTTCGGGCACTACTTTAAATTCACACGAATCTATACATTTTTATACGCTGAGTACGAATTCACTTGTTGTCACTCGCACAAACCTGCAGTTTTTTTGTATTTTACGATCAAACATCGGTAATCGTTCCATGTTTCGCGCACCAATATAGTAAACGTTATGTAATGGATATTATAGTGTACTGAAAAGTTAACTGGATACCTACATACACATATATACACACCCTAACCCTTACCTTAAACCTAACCCTAACACCTAACCCTAACCTAACCCCTAACCCTAACCTATATTGGTGCGCGAAACATGGAACGATAACCCCATAAGTGGTCGCCATTTTGAAAATGTGAAGGGGGAAACCTGTGGATAAACGAGAACATATGTTCGTGTCCTTTATTTCTACTCCGCTGACCATTAGTTACCGCAGGCGCGCTCTCTCTCCGCCCGGATGTAACGTTTCCCGTATTCCCTGGCCCCAAAAGTCGCTTAGAAAACGATTTTTGTTGCCCCCCTTCGGGCACTACTTTAAATTTACATGAATCTATAGATTTTTATACGCTGAGTTCGAATTTACTTGTTGTCACTCGCACAAACCTGCAGTTTTTTTGTATTTTACGATCAAACATCAACATTTTTTATTAACATTTCCGCCATTTTGTTCAGGAAACTTCATGTTATATACAGTTATTGTACTAGTTCAAGTCTCTTAGCAGGGGGGATGCACGCGGTATTACGCATTTTTGTATCTGCGCGTAGCGCAGATATATTGCTATCGCGTCAGTCAGTAAAGTAAAGTAAAGTAAAGTAAAGTAAAGTAAAGTAAAGTAAAGTAAAGTAAAGTAAAGTAAAGTAAAGTTAAGTAAGTTAAGTTAAGTTGTTAAGTCCGTCAACCTTGTTTTGAAGGCCTGTTCGCAGGCTAGAACAGCTTTAAAACAAGATGGCGTCTTTCGAAAAGCTTTCAAGAGTAGTAATCAGTAATCGTGGTATTAAACTATTAATAGACTTTATCCTGACTTTATTTTGATAAAATCTTCTTCTATAGCAGTCTTTTTGATATAACTCTTACAGTCAAACCGGATGTTCTGTTCCCATGAGTATTGCAACATTGCAATCAATCTTGCAATGTTGATTGCAACCCAGCGGGCAAAATGACGTTTATCCAACATTGAATCAACGTTGGAAATGACCTTCCAGACGTTGGATAGACGTTGAAAAAGGGTTGACTATGCAAATTGGATCGACGTTACTGTTTAGACGTTGAAACAACGTTGAAATTAGGTTGCCAATCTCGTCAACCATAATTCAACGTTGAATCCACGTTAAAACAACGTTGAGATTGGTTCACAAATCGGCGTCGTACATTTAACCATGAATGAACGTTAATTCAACGTCTGTTGGCTGCTGTTGAACCAATGTTTGTAAAACAACGTCAGAGCAACGTAGATATTAGGTTGTCGACGTCGCAACCTTTTTTCTACCAAATTTCAACGTTGAAACAACGTCGTGTGCCCGGTGGGAAATTGCTCAGAGCAAATTACACGCAAGTATTCAACTGTCATTTTTTCAAGCTCCTATCACTCCCGTGTTGGGGAAAGGGAATAACAAATCAAAAGGACTAATATTGCGCCTACCACTTGACAAATTAAAGGTAAACTGGAATGTATAGAGGATATTTATACATGGTTGTGCGGAAATATGTAATTTATTTCGAGTGTTGAAGAGAACTATTGCTAACGAGTGAGCGTAGCAAATTGCAAGTTGTTCCATTATGTGATTTAATAATTTAAATTTTTGAGTAAGGTCATGGACATATTGTAATTATATATTATGAGTATTTACTATTTTATCTTCGTATCAAACCAAATATATAGCATTGCGAGCTTTAATTGGTATTAAACTCTGCCAGTTTGAGAACATATGTTTACATATTTAACTACCGCAAAATAAATCCCTCTTTGGCACTGAATTTTGCATGTTATTTAGTATTTTTGTATCACGTTAAGATCAAAATGGACATATTTCTTGAATAATACTTTTAATCTGTGAAATGATATATATAAAAATATTAGTCCTCATACTTCGTTTTGGATTTGTTACTCAGTTTTGTGATAGATAGGGGTACCAAAGCCTTGATATTTCCAGAGGTATTAAAATACAAAATTAGCCTGTGACAGT
>CACRXK020010645.1:0-17373 GCA_902702795.2 Paramuricea clavata | reverse complement strand
TTTTCTTTTTCCTACGTACTTTGGTTTTAATCAGTTTCCAAAACGTCTCGTGATCTAACTCTATAGAATTGGCTATGTCATCGAATTCTTTTCTTTCATATTCCCAAACAGCTCTACGTTGTGCCTTCCTATATGCAGTCTTAGCTTTCTTATATTGTCTATAATAAACGTTTTTTGAGGCCCTCGGGGATCCCTCTTTTTTCCATTTTGCCCTCGCAGCCATAACGGAACGTTTCGCTTCTTTAAGACAGTTATTCCAGTACGGTTTTATATGTTTCTTATATTGAACCCGTGGTAGGACCATTGCCGCACTCTTTATTAAATTACTCAGCTCTTCATAAAAATTGTTAATGTCCGAAAAATCTTTGCTCAGCAGATCAGTTGCCGAGTTAACCAGTTTTTGATTGTAGCTTTGAAGGTGTTCCGTAGTGCAGCTTTTCCACGATATCTTTTCAAATAAATAATTCATGTTATCATTGCTGGTTTCTTCTTCCGTCACATCCGAGTGTAAATTTATACTAATAGTTACTGGTAAATGAAATGCTATGTTGTCTGGGTGCTCTTTGAGTACTTGCACTAAGTGAACATACTCGATTACGCCGTTTCCGACAAAAATGTAGTCTACGATGGAATTTCCCGTATTTGAGAGGTATGTAAACTGGGGGTTCTCGCACCATGGAGACAAATTAACTGCGACCAGGTTCATTTTACTCAGAAATGTTTGTAATCTTTTGCCTCGATTATTCCAATCTTGGCTTAGCTTATCTTCCTTGATGTGTGCATTAAAATCACCTAGCAGTAACAACTTTGTTCCGCATGACTTGTGACGTACGCAAAACTGTTCCAATGTATCTAACGTTTTCATGTATTCTTTTAGATCATTGTTTCTTGAAGGCAAATATACTGCTACAATAACAAAATTAATATTCTCAATCTTCAATGACACTGATGCCAATCGATCAGACGCTGTTTGTATTTCTCGGACTTTAAGGGTTTTCTTTAAGAACAAAGCAACGCCACCTTGACCTCTTTTCCACCTTTCCCTGATGTTATTATCCGAACTTGTACACGAAATAACACTAAAATTATCATTGAGACTGTCTAGAAATGACAATTCATCTTTGTACAGCCAATGTTCACTTAAAGCTAACACGTCTAATTTCTGCAAGAGTTTTCTTGCATAAATAAAATTGCCATATATTCCACCGCAATTCCAGCAACCCAAATTTAGTTTTGTTGGCTCGTATTTTGGTTATGTAATACACCTCTTTTTTCCCAACTTTGTTTTGACAGCCACTGCCTAGCATAGACATGATTTGGCCAAAAGTCATTGTTACATACACAATCAAAATCCTCCTCGTTAACGTTAACTCGGACAGCAATTGTGCCTTTTCTTTTGCTGTTAAAAATTCGAATAAACGTTGGCGAAATGCCTTTTTGCTTCATGTATTCTTTAATTTTTTCTATGGTTGTGCCCAGACGCACTAATCTGAACTCTCATGTTCGTTTAAATTATCCCCAGTAGCGGTTTTGTCTATTGCAGGAGTTTCTGCATTGGCTTTATCATTTGTTTCCTTAGCTTATTTTGAATTATTGACTGTTCTGATTGATTGCCCGGGTTAATGTTTTGTTCTGTGTTGACGAGGGGCTTGTTACTTTGATCAGTATTTGCATTTGGTTTTGCATTTGACACGGAAGATTGGCTTTCTTTGTTTCCCTGCTTCTCCCCAACCTCGTTCCCAGGGTATTTGCTCTTGGGAAGCAAAGACCCTGGTGGACGCTGGTCACGTGACCCATAGAAAATTGATAGCCTCAGAGGGGGATGCAAAGGTCTCATATTACATGTTTCCACTTCCGCACTTCACACTTCGATTGCAAGGAGTGGCCGTGCTGTACAATAATCTTTGAGAATCATATATTCTTCAAAATTCTTGTTAAATTGGTTTCTGTTTGCCGTTTTAAATTATATTATGGTAAAATGCAGATTCTTGTACTAACAGACAAGTCAGCAAATCAAGCAACGAAAACGTATGACCGTATGGTTTGAAATATTTGCGTTTTTAATATTCTCTCGGGGTTCGGGCGCAATATTTTCATTTCATACGTACGTTTCTGTCCTGGCTCTGCCTCTGGTTCAGATATTTACAATATTCTTATAATACGCCATTGAATTGTTGTAATATAGAAAGGAAACGGTATACTGTTTTGTATAATAGAGGTATCAAAAGCGACTGACAAAATTGTTTGGAATCGACACTCGACAGCGCACTTTTTTGTCTTCACGACTACCTGTTTGTTGAGCCAAAATATTGCACAGAATCTCCTATAATAAATTATAGCTATCGCCATTCACCCTCCCACCCTGAATGCAAAGGAATGATATCCGAAAAGATTTAGCAAAGTATTTGCTATTATATCTGGTACGAAGTGTCCCTATACGTTTTATCAGGGATATATATTTATATATACACAATTCATAAACTGTATATGCGCACCAAGTCTCGCTCATAGAATTACTTAATGAGTTTTATTAAGCCTTTTAAAGTTTCTATTGATACTGATAGATAGGTTGTTTGCTTACAGTTACGAAGTCTCGTTTGGTGAAACTTCTAAAATTTCAATTACAGTTACGACACAGTATAGGGGTATATACGATAAAGATTAAAGACTTAAAGTTGATTTAAATATTGATGACTCACAGCGGCATTATACAAGTCGAAAGAAGCTGGATTTTAAGTTGGATTATTCTTCAAATAATGCCTGGGCATTAATACCAATGCCAATGAAAGGTCTTTATAAGATTTATAATGTTTACTGCAATATATGATATAATTTAGTCTAGTGCATATATCGTCCTAGATATTCAAGTTGTACCGCACGCACCGAGGAGTCTTGGCGTGTGATAACAGTATACTGTAGCTGTAGCTGTACTTCGACATATATCATTCTTGATCGTTGAGCTGTTTCAGCAATGTAAATAAAAGGAATAACGGGTTTTAATCCTGTGCTTACTGTAATTCACAGTCAAAACAGCACTATTGTTTTTATATACACAGTTGGCGATGTTCAGTATTTCAGTTGGGAAATCAAAGGATCCCGTACGTTATAAAATAAATCCTTTGTTTTGAATATCGGACAGGATACATTTCAACTATAAACAACCATATCATATCGTTCGTTTTATACAAATACCGTTTGATCAAACAGTCGGTGTAGAAGATATCAGATATGTATGTTTATACGGCGATCTGATGCGTGCTCACTAGCCAGGCGCGTGTGGAGTATATTTTTCCTTGCAAGTGAAATATGATCCAGCTTCTCGCTTGAAATGTACCGCAGCACTTATTATTGATGACATTCAATATAGCAGGAAATCTTGTCATGATGAGTACGAATTTAGAACAGTATAAATCATGTTTATTAATACATGTAAAGTGAAGTATACGGCACTAATGCATCTGGCGAATGTCAACTACTACATTCCCACCCCTCCCAGATTGACAAAACAACGCTAATTAAAAATCTGCTAGATTTTAGCAGATCACGTGACCAGCGTCCACCAGGGTCTTTGCTTCCCAAGAGCAAATACCCTGGGAACGAGGTTGGCTTCTCCCACGAATTAGGCGAATGCTCATTAATGGTAAACAATGTATGACTCGAATCTCCTGTGTTTTCTGGCTCATATAACCTTTTGTTTGTAGATAGTTGTTTTTTTAGCTTTTCGATTTCTTTAAAACATTTGTTAGATTTTTCCTCAAGTTTGGGCAAAGTATCATGCTTATCTGCCAATTTCAAATTCTGACTGATTAAATTGTCAGACACGATCTGTTTTTCCAGTTTATAATTTGCTTTAAAAGTAGCTATTTCGGACTCTAGTGAGCAGATTTTTGTGTCCCTTTCGGGAATGCTTGCTTTCAGCTCGGCGCACTGTTCCTTTAAAGTGGAAATTTTGACTTCTTTATCGCACATATTTTTTTTTAAATCAGTAATTTCCTGCTTCATGCTTATATCATAGCCTGATCAAAATCGTCTTTTAGTTGATAATAATTCTCGTCTAGCTTTTCTAAAAGCGACGAGAATCGCTCTCGTTCGTCTTGGCTGCACTTCGGATTAATTAAGTTTTGAAATTCATCTGCATTTTCGGCCATAACATTCAAGAAAGATTGTACACCCTGAGATGGCGGTTTCGAAAATATATCATTTATTTCGCTTGTCACCTCGCCTGAACTACAAAATTTCACCAGATTAAGTATATCCGTTGCTAATTTCTCGGTTGCAGGACGCCCTCCCTGTCTGTTCAATCGCCGGAATGGTTTACTCTTTGGAAATTGAGAAAATTTATGTTTACAAAGCTCAATGATCCCTGTCCTCATACCATTTAGACTGATCGAACTGTACTTTAATAGTTTTTGTTTAACTTCCTCAGTTGAGGTATCTAGAATATCTCTTTCTATAATGTTTACGTATTTCAATATCTCTGTTACCTCAATATTTCCAGTTTTAATAGCCTTCAGAAAATCCTCGTATGCCTCGTCGGAATTTGAAGCCAAATCCCCTCCGACACCTTCGCCAATATCTCGGTCTTCACATGATGTATTCAACTCCGATACGCCAGATTCCATCATAGAACCACTTTCTTCATTCAATTCCACTACGCGAGATAAAGACTCAGCCAAAATACGGCTATTACTTCTGGTATTGGCGGAGCCTTGCAGGCCATGACTATCCGCCATTTTAAGTAACATTTTTGCACTCATTCCGCCATTTTGTTATAACTATTCCATTGCGAACAGATTGGGTGTCTGAAATTTGGAGTCCATATTTGTACTCATTCCGCCATTTTGTTATAACTATTCCATTGGGAACAGATTGGGTGTCTGAAATTCGGACTCCATTTTTTGTACTCATTCCGCCATTTTGTTATAATTATTCCATTGCGAACAGATTGGGTGCCTGAAATTATGGCGCGTCATTGGTGTCAAAAATATTATTCTATTTTAAGATAAGATTTTCATTTTCAAATATCATATATTTCATATAATCACACTTCATATAACACTTTAAATTTTGGATAGCACGATTTTTCATATAACACTTTAAATTTTGGATAGCACGATTTTTCATATAACACTTTAAATTTCGGATAACACGATTTTTCATATAACACTTTAAATTTTGGATAGCACGATTTTTCATATAACATTTTAAATTTCGGATAACACGATTTTTCATATAACACTTTAAATTTCGGATAACATGATTTTTCATATAACTCTAATTAAACACCGCGGAAAAACGTCTGCGCATGCGTCAACCTTACCTGTAATAGTATTGCGAACTTGATGAGAAGCTGTTCCGAACGTTTCCGAAGGCTCAAAATGGCGGTAAAAAGGAGTGACTTCATTGTGCGTCTTTACAGCCAGATTTCAAGCGCAAAAATAAACATGTCATTCTAAAAACTAGAAATAAATACAGCCAGAAGGTTCAAGAAATTGTATTGTACAAGAACATGAACTAAAGGTGATTGTTGACAAATTTATCGTCTGAAACATTTTGTTTATCAACTAAGCAATGACAATTTCTGAATTTTCGTTTGAGATACATTTCTTTAAAAAAAACTGTGTCGCCAAATATAAAAAATTTGCGTGTTCACAATAATTAAACTTTAGGATTTATTCTACAATTTGAGTGGGTTAAGAAGCTTAACTTTTCGAGAGTTTTCTTAACTTTTTAGTTTGAATTTTTGTTTTGAATAATTTTGCAAAAATTTTCGAAGTCGTGTCCGTTAAAATCAACATTTCTTTACATGAATTATATTTCATTCCATACTTTAAATGCCAGGAGGCTTTCAATTAATGTCTAGTCTACCCATTTGCTATATTTTCTCGTTTGTTTTACTAATTTTTGACCAATTAATAAGCATGTTTTTGTTTTAGAAATTGATATTCAAATTCCCCGCCATATTTTCATAATTTGGTGCATGCGCAGACGTTTTTCCGCGTTGTTCTCTAATTATGATCCTTTGCGAGCTTATGGGCCGCTAGAGCATGCGCAGTCTTCTCTTATTTCCCACGTGGCCAAGGAACTTGAAATTTGTATACATGTTTTTATGCATCGCTGAATTTAAAATTTAAATATTTCACAAATGCTGAATTATGACATCTTCTCGTGCAAGTATTAGTGGGAATACAGCTAAGGAACTTTTGAAAAATTGTGCTAGTAATCATGCCGAAGCGTCGCGACTGTTATTAAACGAGGAAAATGCTGGTCGGTCAACTCAGTAGTGTTCCTTCCCTCCCGATCCCGATTACGCCAAGGCCAAATACAGCTGGTACACATAGCCCTGGAAATAGCAACAGCGCCAGGATTGAACATCAAAAGTTGTTTAATTACCAACCAGCTAAAACATCAACGAAGCCAGATCCTAAAAAAAAGGCGGCGTGAACCGCCGTGCGAAGAAAGCTCGAGTTGACAGCGGAGGCTGTTCTTCCGGTGTTTGGGTTCACAAACTTGTTTGTTTGGAAACAACAGATCACGATACTACTCCATCCGTCAAACAAAAAATAGACTTACAATACCCTTACAAATGAAAGGCCTTGGTGAAAAAGAATTAGTGATTGACAAGAAAGCTAAAGATCAAGAAATCATGAATAAATTTTTTGAAGCTTTTCGTCAGGAGGAGTAGAATTACTGCGCACCTCAACAAGATCTGGCCGGGGCCTAAATGTAATTCCAATTCCAAAAGGAGGATTCACTGTTATGTAACTACTTAAGATCTGTGTTTAGTCAGGCACGATGCTATTTAAGACCCATTCAAGGGATTTGCAGGATTCATGTGCCACTGAGTGAGTGAGTGAGTGAGTGAGTGAGTGAGTGAGTGAGTGAGTGAGTGAGTGTGATGGGATAGACGAACTTGTAAGTGAATTATTTATTATAGTGTTTATATTTAATTTGTATTCTTTTGTATTTTAGACCTAATACTAACCCTAAGTCCTAACCCTAAGTCCTAACCCTTACTCTAACCCTAATCTTGATCCTAACTTTACCTAATTCCAAACCTTGATCCTACAGTAAACCCTAAAAGTCTAAAAATAGTGACTGTTACTAAATTGTGACTCATATGCTATCCAACCATACTTTTTTATACAACCAGTGTAACAGGGAATATGCCTCCTCTCCAAAAAATATACCTCTCCTGGGCCAAATATCCTAGGAAATATGGCCGGGGGGGGGGATTTCCTGAGACACCACATGCATAAGACTTTCTGAGGGGTATTTAAAACCTGTTTATGAGAGGGTAAATGTATCAATCAATTTGAAACATCAACATCTCCGTGGGGAGTAAGAAGTTCATCAATTACAGTCGTGCCAATAGAAGTGTTCCGAAAAATGTTGACCGATTAATTTCCTTACTTCCTGTTTCATTAACCAATCAAATTTTATATTTTATTTTTGAGCAATCTGATTGGTCAATGAAACAGGAAGTTAGGGACTTTTTAAGGAATTTATCAAATTGTTGAGGAATTGTTCAGAGGTTTTCCTTCAAATTAGGAAATGTATTGGCCAACATTTTTCGTAACGCATCTATTCGCATGACTGTAATTGATGAACTTCTTACTCCCCAGGGAGATGTTGATGTTTCAAATTGATTGATACCTTCACCCTCTCATAAACAGGTTATCAAATACCCCTCAGAAAGTCTTATGCATGAGGTGTCTCAGGAAATTTGGCACCCTTTAAATTTCCCCCTCCCCGGCCATATTTCCCAAGAAATTTGGCTAACCCAGGCCATATTTTCTAGGATATTTGGCCCAGGAGAGGTATATTTTTTGGAGAGAAGGCACATTCCCTGATACACTGGTTGTATAAAAAAAGTATGGTTGGATAGCATATGAGTCACAATTTAGTAACAGTCACTATTTTTAGACTTTTAGGGCTTACTGTAGGATTAACGGGGTATAAGCAACAAAACAAATTATTACTTCATCTGAAAGAGCATGAAAAAATAAGCCGATTGGCCGTTTAATGCTCTATTCTATCTCATCTGGTTCCGAAGTTATACGCAAAAATGTGCAAAATATAAATTGCTGATTCAGCACGATGTGTGACGTCATAAGCTGGGTAAGTATGTTTATTGAATAGTAAACTGAAGCAAACTCAGTTATTATTGGTTCAAATCAAATGCAATTTTGCATACAGATAGTACATTGTGAGACGCATGGGAAAATACTTGTCAAGGCAACACAGTCGTTCTCAGGCCCCTTACATTGATTTTGAATAACTACTTGCATTTATCTATGTGTATGTCATTTTCGAATTATTATCATGCAAGTAAACTTGTGGCATGCATAGGTATGGTACACTTACTTCTGATATTATTTTATTCTTATCAGTATCATGAATAAAGCTGTTTTATAAAATTGTCGCAAGGGGCCTGGGAACGACATTGTTACCTTGGCAACAAAATTAGAAGTGTTTTTCCACGCGTCTCATCATGTGCAATCAGTATCCAAAATTTCATTTGATATGGGCCCATAATAACTGAGCTATGCTTCAGTGTAGTATTCAATAAACATACTTACCCAGCTAATGACGTCACACTTTGTGCTGAATCAGCAATTTATATTTTGCACATTTGTGCGTATAACTTCGAAACTAGATGAGATAGAATAGAGCATTAAACGGCCAATCGGCTAATTTTTTCATGCTCTTTCAGATGAAACAATAAAATTTTTTGTTGCTCATATCCTTTAAGGTTTGGAATTAGGTAAAGTTAGGATCAAGATTAGGGTTAGAGTAAGGGTTAGGACTTAGGATTAGTATTAGGTCTAAAATACAAAAGAATACAAATTAAAAAGTCTAAAAATAGTAACACTTACTAAAACGTGACAGGTATAATGGTCGGTGAAAAAATCGAATATAAACACTATAATAAATAATTCACTTACAAGTTCGTCTATAGATCCCATCACACTCACTCACTCACTCAGTGGCACATGAATCCTGCAAATCCCATGAATCGGTCTTAAATAGCATCTTGCCTGACCAAACACAGATCTTAAGTAGTTACATTACAGTGAATCCTCCTTTTGGAATTGGAATTACATCTAGGCCCCGGCCAGATCTTGTTGAGGTGCGCAGTAATTCTACTCCTCCTGACGAAAAGCTTCAAAAAATTTATTCATGATCTCTTGACCTTTAGCTTTCTTGTCAATCACTAATTCTTTTTCACCAAGGCCTTTCATTTGTAAGGGTATTGTAAGTCTATTTTTTGTTTGACGGATGGAGTAGTATCGTGATCTGTTGTTTCCAAACAAACAAGTTTGTGAACCCAAACACCGGAAGAACAGCCTCCGCTATCAACTCGAGCTTTCTTCGCACGGCGGTTCACACCGCCTTTTTTTAGGATCTGGCTTCGTTGATGTTTTAGCTGGTTGGTAATTAAACAACTTTTGATGTTCAATCCTGGCGCGATTTTCATATGACACTATGAATTTTGGATAGCACGATTTTTCATATAACAATACAAATTTTGGATAACACGATTTTTCATATAACACTTTAAATTTTGGATAGCACGATTTTTCACATAACACTTTAAATTTCGGATAACACGATTTTTCTTTCATATAACACTTTAAATTTTGGATAACACAATTTCATATGACACTTTAAATTTTGGATAACACGATTTTTCATATATATAACACTTTAAATTTCGGATAACATGATTTTTTATATAACTCTAATTATGATCCTTTGCGAGCTTATGGGCTGCTAGAGCATGCGCAGTCTTCTCTTATTTCCCACGTGGCCAAGGAACTTGAAATTTTTATACATGTTTTTATACATAGCTGAATTTAAAATTTAATTATTTCACAAATGCTGAATTATGACATCTTCTCGTGCAAGTATTAGTGGGAATACAGCTAAGGAACTTTTGGGAAATTGTGCTAGTAATCAGTGCCGAAGCGTCGCGACTGTTATTAAACGAGGAAAATGCTTGTCGGTCAACTAGTGTTCCTTCCCTCCCGATCCCGATTACGCCAAGGCCAAATACAGCTGGTACACATAGCCCTGGAAATAGCAACAGTGTTATCCAAAATTTATAGTGTTATATGAAGTGTGATTATATGAAATATATGATATTTGAAAATGAAAATCTTATCTTAAAATAGAATAATATTTTTGACACTGATGACGCGCCATATGAAATTCGGAGTCCATTTTTGTTCTCATTCCGCCATTTTGTTATAATTATTCCATTGCGAACAGATTGGGTGTCTGAAATTCGGAGTCCATTTTTGCACTCATTCCAACATTATGTTATAATTATTCCATTGTGAACAGATTGGGTGTCTGAATTTCGGAGTCCATTTTTGTGCTCATTCAGCCATTTTGCTATATTCCACTGCAAACAAAATAGGTATCTGAAATTTGTATCTTATTGACTTGCTGTTACTTTTACTATATATTCACTATACAGTATTTTTTTGAAGACAGTAGAAATATATTTTATAAATAAGGGAATTTGAGGAAATCTTAAAGGTAAACATAAAATTCTGCGATTTTGAAGGAGGGAAATTAACCTTTCCTCCGAATTTAGAAATATTAATTGATTTTAAGTTGGAAATATATAAAGTTTGCAAAAATGTACAAAACCACTACTAAAAGCAGCAATAAATTGTCTATTCCGCAAAATTGAAATAAATTATTTTAACACATTTTTACCCAAAACGTATTTCTCTTGCAAATTTAGAGGAAAATTATAGTGATTTAATGTATTTGGTTAAATTGTGCAGAAAAATTAGTCATATTCTGCAAAATTAAGGATATTTTGTGTGAATTTAGTAGTTTGGAATTATTGAAAATAGTTTGGAACGCGTTTATAGTTTACCCCAGTCGTAATGTTGCTATTCCAGCACTTCACGACAAGCAATCCCCATTGGCATAACGGAAAAAACATCACTTCCTTCAAGTAAACAATAAAACTCTGTTCTTGTTCCATTTTTAATCGAAAAAAGGGAACAATTTTCGAATTTTAACCTTATCGAGAGCCTTTGTGATGAATCACTGATCTAATTATAGAATCCATCAGCAAACAGCCAATCAGAATGCTGCGTTCGTGGGCGAACGCGGAAAGTACAAAACACCGGCCCTCGCTTGCAGGCCCACTATTATTCCCTTGGGTCTGCACGCGGGCTAGGCACAGTTTTTATCACACATGTGATAAAACACATCGACTACAAGACATAGTGCTTTAAATGGCTTAAAAAACGACTCATCTTATATGAGTTCATTGGCGAAGTAATTTTTAAAATAAACTTTGTCTTAAACCGAGAAAATCAAAGCTAAAGTTTATGTAAATTTTAACATGATTTTTTATCACGTATAAAGATACGACACGCTTATGATTTTTCTTTGTGTTTTCCTCCTGAATTATTAATAGTTTTTTAAATATATACACAGTCTGTGTATACACAGAACGCGTCAGCATTGAGATGAAAGTCATGGCATTAGCACGAATTTTTAAAATCATGAATCCCCTACTTTTAAAAGTACTCTTCATATGTACATATGAAAATTAAGTGTCATGATAATTTCATTGGAGACTGACAGTGCGATGTTTTTACAAAAAGTTGTATTACCTATTATAATGGCAATTGATACACCAGGCGGAAATCTTATTTTAAATCTGAAGATGTTGTATTGTAAACAACGAAACGTTAGCTGATGTTTCTTTTACTTTTATTATGTTTGGTTTTAAAGTTATTTGCTGGGCTCTGCTCTTTACCTGTTATATAACCTGCGATCAGGCTCTATTTTACAAGTAATAGCCTGACACAATCCTTAATCCGATCGCTTTCCACCCACAGCAAAGTTTATATTTAGTGTCCAATCAAAATGTCGCAGGAGAAATTTAAATTTCACACAACGACAACAACAATCTAATTATAGTTGTGATCATTATAAATATATCAACGACAATATATAATGTAATTAGCACCAACCAATTAAATGACAGATTAAAAAATCTTTTGTCTCATAAACCAATCAGATTTACAACCGAAATACGGTTGTAAAAACATGGACTTTTGTTAAGATTTGTATCAGGCCTATTTATTTATCTATAGGCCTGATCGCAGGTTACCTGTTATAGGTCTATGAATACACTTTAAACTGATTTCCTCAAAAATCGTGGTATTTAAAGACTTTGCCATGAGAATGTGAGAAGCGGCGTCGACATCAACAACATGCAAAATAACATTGAGTAAAAATACTCAAATAATTATATGAGCTATACAATAATATATACGGTACAGGGTGTCTAAAAAAAAGAAGACTTTAGAAATTCACCTTAGTTATAATTTGAATTCATGAGTAGCTACTACTGTATAAGAAACACAAATGATCGAATTTTATGCATGAAAGTTATTTAAACGTTTTTGGTTTCGTTCAATATATAATTATATGTGCTGAGTAATTTAACGCAGCGCGTAAAGCAGTAAAAACTTGTTGCGCTGTTGCATGTTGACTCCTTCTTTAATTAATCCTGTGAATATTTTTACGCACCCATGGCCCGTGGGTTCAGCATAGTGCCCAGCAAGCTGCTCCATTTACTGTTCGGAGTACTCCGGATTTTCGGAACACTAATGGAATGGAACAGACGAGAGTCACATGACTGTTCTGAACTGATCTGACTACCCCGATTTTCGAGTAGGGGCAGCCAGAACAGACACGTGACACTGCCCATTTTCACGTGACACTGCCCATTTTCACGTGATTGGAAATGGAGGCGACATATTTTGTGTATCCAATGCACACTGTATATTTGAAGAGTTATCCGCTATATTTCGACATATACTTATTATATGCTATTTGAACGCCAGGGTTGGGCAAAATCAACGAGTAAAAACGTTGCAAACGCATACTTAGATGTACAAGTAACAGCGAATCATTATACGTTTTATCATGCGAATAACTAGTTAATATAGTAAGCCCGTTCTCCAATGGACGATTTTTTTCGCGCGACGCGAAGCGAAAAACAAATCTTGGCAATGTGATTGGTCAGCGAAAAAATTCCCCGCGAAAATGTTGGATCAGTTCCTACTTTTTTACTGGTCGAACGAACAAATTCGCCTAGTGGAGAACGGGCTTAAATATGAAATACTAGCTAGTTTCATTCTATTGGGCTCGAAAGTGAAACAATGATTTGAGTAGATTCCTTATTGTTTTCTTTCCTGTCGTGGGCGAAACCCTCGCGACTTTGCACTGGTTAACGTCAAGTTTGCACGTTTCGTACTTTTTTACATCTATAAATGCTAGTATAGCTGTACATGCCCATCAGAACAAAACTAGAAGCCAGTTTAGCAGCAGCTCGCTGACACAAATAATTTCAGTGAAAGATATTTTACTTGGGAAGCTAATGATGAAGATCTTTATGATTTTACTATGTATATTTTTACTTCGTTCGCCTTGTGCTTTTGGTGGTGACGAGTGTTGTCTTGACAGTGGTGACACAGATAACTGAAATTATCTTTTTGTTAATTAATCAGAGGATTATAAATATAGGTTCCTGAATATATATTGGTAACAGAATATATATTGGTAAAATAAAGTGGATTTTTTCTTCGTGATTTGAAATTGATCGTCTCAGCGTTATGACTGGCGAGCTGATTTTCTTCACATGTGGAGAATTATTGTCTCAACGTTTCTATTGGCGAGTAATTAAGGGTTTATGACAGCACCAATGTTGTTTGGAACTCTATATAATTCTACCATGGTGCCCGGTTTAGCGACGTTGCAAAAGTGATCGACTTTTTTCGTAGCGGCGATTTTTCGATTTTCGCTGAGAGTGAACTTTGATCCTAGTTTAAGTTTTCAAAATAGTTAGAGGCGCTATTAATTAATTAAATTAAAACCATTTTGAGTTGTTTGGTCTTTATAGGTCAATATAATTACGATCTTTTAAAATTTCCTCTCATAAACGGTTAATATTTTAGTTCAAAGGCGGAAAAAATCGAGTCAGGTTGCCGAATCGTGCCCTAGCTTCTAAAGACGGTCGTTCCTAAACCGTTTGATTGCGGAATTTTATTGGGCAGAGAATGACGAAATAAACAGAAATATATATATATATATAGCTTAAGATTTTGGTTTACGAAACACAAACAGTGCTCAATACCATATAGATAGAGCGTAATATAGTTTTTCGTTTTACCTCAAAAAACCACAACAGTCTGTTTCATCCGTATACCATTTTTGAGGTAAAACGAAAAACTATATATATATATATATATATATATATATATATATATATATATATATATATATATATATATATATATATATATATATATATATATATATATATATTTATATATAAATGTATGCCAATTCACTGAGAGGGGTCATCATCTATCTATACTATCCAGGCTCGTGGTTGGTTGATTGTAACAATGAAAAATAAGACAATAAAACTATACATAGTATGATAATTTAGTTGCTGAAAGCCAATTACAAAACATGATCATTTTAGGTAGATCTTTACCCGATGACTCGCATTCCAATGACGGTGTTCTGCGTATATGGATTTGTAGCTGAACTATTTTATAACACCTGTACGTCATTAAAACGTCGTGCTTGAGTCATGTGCTTAACCTAATAGGCAATTCCAGCTTTTAGTTTATGCCTGCAGGGGATGATGGGAAGTAAGGGATCATATTGCTGATTATGCTGAAAAATTTCAATAAAAACTACCGAAACAACCTAAATATTTCAATATTTACAAGTATAAGCTATCACTCCGTGTTTAGCTACAGTTACATTAACACGAGTGGAAATTGGGAAAACGGTTTTTTTCATAATCCGAGAAATTACAAGACAAAGAAAAATTCCGCTCCACGTGCAAATTCCGCCTATGGAAAACAGCAGCGGCGGCGCTAACCCTCTTCGAGTGGGGGTGTGTGAGTGATCTTTTGCCGACTGTTGTTTGGTAATTTTGCCGAGTCATTAGCCTATAATTGTTGGTCCGGGGTGAAGTCCCAATCCCATTTTTCACCTGAAATTTTGGCAAAATCCCAATTCCAGTTGGATTTTTATTAGAAATCCAAGTCCGAGTTATTGAATTCCCAGTCAATAAAAAACCCTTTATTTATCGGTAGAATAAACAGTTTTAAGACCTTTTAAGCCACCGTATGTGCAAGTGGCGGACACTTTATGAATCCCGGAAATGGCATTTGCATCATTCTGAGACACGCATAATCAGAAAACCCAAAATTCCGGGCGCCAGAGTATGCCTGTTCGCAGGTAATGCTGTGAATAATATAGTTAACAACAAAAATCATGACTAAAGACACAAAAACGGATCAAAATTGGGATACGACTCACATTACTTCAATCCCATTCCCATTTTTGAGGACTTCATTTCCCATTCCCAGTGACCAAATGCCAGTCCCAGCAACCCAAATCCCATTTTCCCAGTCTAAAAATAGATCAATCCCAGTTCCTATTTTACCCCCTTCAGGGCCATATATAGTAAATATGCATGTTTAAATGCGCTTTATTACCCTCTATTAAGTCGGTTTTCCACTAGCGAATTTTTCTGCCGAAGCGACCTTTTTCCTTTGTCGGCATCCATTTTGCAGCCCTCGAAAAGTCAAAACCGTCAAAATTGAGGTAGACAAAAGAGGGCCGACCTAAATCTGACCTAGGTCGGCACATCTCGGCATTTCTTAAAATCTGTTCCACGTCTTGGAGCAATATTAATCATGCATTTACGAATCATTGAAATCGGAATATAACTGGAACGTTACCTCCAGTCGGAAAATTCGAAAGTTGGAGCCAAATTTTAACTCCAGACGCGCGAAATTTGATCTTCAAACATATAACGTATATACACAATACCCGTCAGTTTTTAAACCTTACACCGTAGTGTGTTCAGTTACTAGAATTCGCTGACATTTTAAAAGCTATCAGCATAAAAAATTCTTACTTTGGTTGAATTAAGGTGGGCAAAAATTTGCATTTAACCCGGCATTGCCGAATGCCGACCTCGTTTTCGAGGACTGATTTTGCCACGTCTTGCTGACGTAATAAGTGATACCGACAAAGGAAAAAGGTCGCTTCGTGCGAGAAAATTCGCTAGTGGGAAACCGACTTTATTCAATTCAAATTCAATTTCAATTCAAAAGTCTTTTTAATAGATCAAAAGATAAAAATACATATCTTATGTTACAAGTATATATTAAGAATACATTAGTAAAGTTTACATCATATGAATAGGTTATAGTTAAAAATTAATCTATTTGCAAACGACAATTTAAAACGTTCCGTGTTCACTCTTGGATACTGACTAAACTCTGTCCTCAAAGAGTAGCTTGTGGATTTTTTTTCTTGGTATCAAGCCGACTATGGCACTCTTCTGATTTACAGAAGCTTTAAAAATATTTCTGTCTTGTATTTCTAAAAGATATCTAATATTTACAGGTTCTGACATATACTTTCGCTTAAAACATCTGTCAAAAAACCGTTGTAGAGTATTGAGTTCGGCTGGAGAAGAACCGTAGACGGACAGGCCAAACGTTATAGTTGATATTACTAGGGTCTTAAATAGATAATCTATCTCACATTGGCTAGCCTTCTGCCCTGAGTGTTCGTATAACGTACAAGCATTTGTTTGCTTTGACCAATTTACCTCGAACATGACTGGTGAACTTGAGATTGTCTTGAAAAGTAGTACCTAAAATGGGAAGTTCTTTGCATTGGGGTATATTATAAACATTGTCAAGTTGATCATTATATCCCTTCTTCCGGATGATAAGCTCTTTACATTTACCAGGGTTACAAGTCATAAAATTATCATCAGACCAGCTCAGGAATTGTCCAACTGTATCTGTTGATGTATCAGGACCCTCCCTCCAAACTGGCACTATTATATTTGAATCGTCCGCATATTTAAAAAGAGCGTTCTCGCCGTCTATGTCCACCTCTAAATCATTTAGGAAAATATTAAAAAGGTAGGGGCCACTTACGCTCCCCTGTGTTGTACCCTTATTAACATCCATCCATTCTCCACAAAAATCGTTACAAACGACTCTTTGCTTTCGATTCTTTAGAAAATTTAAATACCAATTTATGATATAAGGGTTGAGTGGCACAGTTTTTAACTTTTCCGAGAGGAGTGAATGTTTCACTGAGTTGAAAGTCTTGCTAAAATCCATAGAAAACAGTCTAACTGCTTTGCAGTCCGCTCTATCTAAGAAGCTGAGTACTTTGTTCTGAATAGTTAACAGAGCGTTTGTACAACTCCCCCCCTGCCTGTACGCAAATTGCGTTGGGGATAAAATTTCCTCAACTGTCGACTTGACCTGACTA
>CACRXK020010644.1:0-17376 GCA_902702795.2 Paramuricea clavata | reverse complement strand
AATAAACCACATCGCATATGTGGGGGGGGGGCGAATATCCTAAAGGGAGGGGGCGATATTCCTGGGGCATTCGCCCTCTCTGGGGGTGGCGATATTCCTAGGATATTCGTCCCCCGGGGCGGTATTCCTAGGAATATCGCCCCCTTTTGAGAGGGGGCGAATCTCCTGGGAGGGGGGACAAAAGTCCTGTGACTACGACATGGGCAAAAATCTATCTTGCCCCCCCCCAACCCCCAAATATGAGTTTGCCCCCCAAATGCCGCCCCCCCCCCCCCAATTCTGAGGCCTGGCGCCGCCACTGATTCCAAAGATCGTAGGTTCGATTCCCACCGTGGCCAGGCATATTTTTTCAAGCTTATCCGGTGTGGATATACACTCAGAGTAACAATCACAAGCATCATATTCACCTGAGCGCATTACACCAACACAAATTAACAATAGTTAAATATTGTCAATTTAAATACAATTATCATTGATGCTGTAAACTAACCAACTTCGTATGATTTTCGTGTTTTACTAAAGATTTAGGGTTAGGTATTGGGTTGGTTATGGTTAAGAGTTGAGGTCGTATTTAGCTGCAACATACACAGCCGCCATGTTGAATGAAACAAACACGCTCTGACCTCTAGTCAGGTCTAAAATTGTATATAATCTTCCGCTCGACATATCCATCTACAAAAATTCTTCAACTGTTAGATGCCCAAAAATCTCGCTCTAAATCTCAACCTGTTGGATATTAATAACTTACTGACCGAGATAACTTACAAGACCGAACGATAGCGAGGGCAATACAGCAAGACCGAGGTTGGATATTTTCCCGTACTGCCCGAACGGTTGAGGTCAGTAAGTTAAATCCTTTATGTCATCGGGAGTGTAAGATTATACAATTACTTTATGGTTTCCGTGTTTGGATGGCCTGATCCAAACACGCGGGAATGTTGCGAGAGTTAAGAAAAGCGAGCGAAATCACGAGCCGAAGGCGAGTGATTTTGCCCGCTTTTCTTAACTCGAGCAACATTCCCAAGTGTTCGGATCAGTCCATCCAAACACGGAAACCATAAAGTAATTGTTTTATAAAATAACAACAACACGGTAGTCTTCCGTGTTTGGATGGCCTGATCCAAACACGGCTTTCGACCAATCAGAATACGCGTTATATACATGTTATTTTATAAAGATAGATAGATAGATAGATAGTAACACATTATTGACGTTGAGTTCCGAGTCGAATATTCGTGGACCGCCGGAAGCTATTATCCGCCACTGATTTGTGTTTGCCGTTATTCGCAATCTTTCGGGCAAAACCCGCTCATTTTCGTAGAATACACCAACGACTAAACATTCTGCCACTTACTCGACTTTCGCTAACAAAAATGTGTTGAGAAAGTTCTTTAACCACAGCAGTTGCTGCTTTTCTTTATTTTAGGTTTATTTTTCTTCGTTTTGAATAGTTTGAAAGACTTTTAGACACTAATTCTTGCCGTTTGAAATTCGGCTCTCGTCGCAGGGCAATAAAACGGGAAAATGCTGCCTCGTCAGCAGCCAATCAAATTGCGCGATTCATCAAAACAAATGCTTGCCATATAATAATAATAAATATCAACATGTTGGATTAATATTAATACATACTATGATTTTTACCTGAATCAAAAGAGGGTTACCGTCAGTAGAGTGAAACATTTCTTTCTCATAAGCCAGTTCTCGTTCGTTTGATCTGGTTGTCCACATTTCCACTGTCTTTTGTAGTAATATCTCAGCATCATGGATTTGCCTTTCCAACTTTGAACTGGAAAACAAAATAAAATTCCCATTACAAGTTGTGGCGTATTTTGCGGGCTAAATTTGAATTTTTTTACGTCTGATGGCATTCGTTTTAGCATGAATGTTTTGAGGTGGCTCTGGGCAAGTTTTATTATTTTTTAACGACAAAATGACCGTAAAAGTCCAAAAAGACAATATATATATATATATATATATATATATATATATATATATATATATATATATATATATATATATATTTTCAAAAATTAGTTGAGCTAGAATCCATTCTCAAAAATATGTAAACAATTCCTGTTGTGGCAGAAACTAGTACATGTACAGTGACGAAGTGAAGGTAATTTTATCGATAGTTCGTTTATCTTTAACTAACGAAAATATAGCTTTGTTTTTATAACAAAATGTCACTTCATAAATTGTGTAAACTATTCTTCATTCTTCTTTGTCTTTTAAGAACGGTTTAAGGTTTTCCTCTGTATAAATAAACCGAATCTGTGCATTACTAATTCAAAAAAATTGAATAGTTTATATTCGGTCAGGAAACATTCACAGGGAAGATGGCGAAAATCCCAGGTCGTTATTTTCCCACTGAAAAATGTTGTTCACTCACCCTAGAGCATAACTTGAACTACTTTTTAACTGCAGTTAACGCTAACTACATTTTTATACAACCGACTTAACTACGTTGTTAAAGTTAACCACTATCTAACTACGAAACGGATAGTTAAAAAGTAGTTAAGAGTTTTATACAACCGGCCCCAGCAATATAGATGTATACTACAACCTACATGCACAGCTGTACCGTACAATGTACTCACCTACGAGCATGGTCATCAAACAAATCAGGTAATCTCTTACGTCTACGTTGAGGATACTTATTAAACGTTTGCTGCAATTCTTCAAGTTTGAGGACGTTTTCATTCAGTTGGTCCTGGAAAATAAAGCACCGGTAAGGTGCGGGGTCAAATACTCAAAACAAACAAAGGACGTCTGTATGACACGATGATGACATACATCATAGATGGCCATGCAAAAGAAGAGAATTGCATGGTTGTGACGGTTTAGTGGACGAAAGACACTATAATTATATAGTTATCGCAAGCTAGCACACAGTAATACCTCGTTCTCATTCATCAGTCAAGAAACTACTGGTAGTGACGAGGTTCTAAATTAAACCCTATTTAGAGAGTACAGTCCATATATATCATTGCACAAGATGCGCGCGTCAAAGGCGTATCAGGGGCGTGCCAGATCAAAAGCGTACGAAGTGATACGCGTGTGAATTGCGCATCCCTCGTACTGGTGTCCAGCACCCCTTGAACAAAACTCTGGCATTCCACATTAAGTTTAGATTTGCCGCTTTTTGAATTGTGAATACTATTTATTCTGTTGAAACAGTTGATTATTGAGTACGCGAGAAAATCTTCAAGTACCAATACGGCGGGTCGCTGTAACCATGTAACGTAGAAGTTGGTGTAGACAGTGTTATAGATTAAGCGCATTAATTTTAGCGAGGATCAATCAGTATACCGCGTATACCCCATATACCCCATATACATGACGAATCATACGAGTTATGCATCACGAATCATAAGAATTTCAAGGCTTCAAATTCCAAAGATTTTCCGGGGGAGAATGCTCCCGGAAGTGCGGAACCCCGTAGTAATGCACCCCATTCAGGAAAACCTCCACGCTCTCTAACTAATGAGGTCAGATCCGCCCCTACGCGTGAAGCTCGACAAATCTCCAATTTAAAGGTAAATACCTGGTCAAACGAGGATGAGACTTGACGATAATTGCAACTATCGCTCGTGTTTGACAGTGAACTCTTATCGATTCTCGTGCATTCTCATGCATCAACATTGCGGTGGTTGGATTCGACTGCTAAGCAGTGAACTCCCATGTAAATCCTGTTCTCGTGACAGTTGAGAAAACAATCACGCACACCCTCGCTTGGCCATTCTAGTCAATTCTCATCCTGGTTTGGCCAGAGTTTAAATTTGAAATGCTTTCTGTTTGCGAATAAATAATTTTGTCAAGATATCATTGTCACAAAAAAACTGCTTATATATCGGGGTCAAAATTTCAAAAATGCAGTGTCATATTGAAATGTTATACTAAGGTAAAATGTTATAAACTATGGATTGATAACATTTTACCTAGTATAACGTTTCCATTGTCAATTGACACTGCATTTTTAAAATTTTGACATTTAATAACTTTTTTTAAAAACCTCTTTTTTGATTGTTGTAATTAATTAGTTTGTTAAGTGTTTCAATTATTATCTTCAAATATGTAACTTGAGTTTTTCAGTCTACTATCGTGTAAACTCCCATTCAAGATATTAAAGTTCTATTCTATTTGCTGCCGAACGTGAGCGAAGCAGCACACTAGTCTTGACGTGCTATGGTCGCCCATCTGTCGCGCGATCTCTGTATTGTCGAGATCTCGATTTTGTGTCTGTCTGTATGCAAGGGTGGGTTGACTACAAAATTTTTGTAGTTCGCTATAACTACAGCTACTTCAAAAATATGTAGTCAGCTACAACTACTGCTACTTTTGAACAAAGGTAGTTCGCTACTGACTACAGCTACTGCTTAAAAAATGTAGCGAACTATTTCGCTACTCTATATTTTTTAGTTTTACGGTATTTGGAGCATCCACTAGCTCAGGCTGTAATATAACCTATAACTAGAAAATACATGCATGCAGAAACCCTCGCCTTGCTGACAAAACCATTGTATTTTCCGAACATGAAGTATCTAAAGTTGTTGTGATGGTAACACGATAATTTTTTAAGAATATTCCAATTCGTACAAATTGAAATGAAAAATCGCCTAAAAATATCACTTTTAATTACAAAATTATCAATATCCCAACATATATATGTTAGGTATGTTATTATACGTAATATAAGTTTCAATTTAAGGTAAAATTCAACCACAAACGCTTCGCAAAACGTTTTAAATTAAAGTGTTCTTTATAAAACTAAACTGCCTTTAATAATTAAATGGCTTTTAATATCGATAAACTTTGAGTTTGCAATAAAATTATTTCAATTTCTCGCATGCAAATAACTTTGCTTTTTTTTATTTAAAAAATTCATTATAATAAAAAAGGGAATCAATATTAATAATACACTGAAATTATATGCTGTCTTGTTTAGTTGTTTCATGCATATACGCAAAGCCAAAGGGCCAAAGGCCGTCGGGTTTTAAAGCAATTATAAAATCAATATTTAAAACAAACTTACCTTCGTTAACGTCGGCTCCCTTCTTTTAGCCGATTCTTTCGCCCTTTCTTTCTGAGAAAGCTTTTGAAATTTACAAAATCTTGCAAAAATGCGAGCAAAAATGAAATATTTTTGCAAGAAATTTATCAATCATCAAATCAAGTCATCAAGAAATGTTTCTATTTCGCTGTCATCATGCAATCGTTATAATGCAAACTTTAAATTGGACCAATCAGTGTCCGCTATTCATGACAGTCCGCCATATTTTTGAGATCATTGAGGATGACCACCCACCGAACCACTCACGGTAACCCACGCCCGCGCTCATTGATGAACTTTAGACTTGGCTAATGCTTTCGTTTTCCCGGGTTAGGTTTCCACGAGTAGCAACGGTAAACAAAAAGGGTCAAACATGGGTCAAAGCAACATTTTTGTAAGCCCTACAGTGTTCAGGAGTGCCACTTTTCATTGCGCTAAAATAATCTTTACTGTATAAAATAATCTTTTAAGCAAACCGTGTCTTAATATCATTCTATTCTATGAACGGTTGCTAACAATTTTAAAAAGTAGCGAATAGCGATTCGCTGTTTGAAAAGTAGTCAACTATTTGGCTACTTTTAGGCAAAATGTAGTTCGCTATAACTACAACTATTGTTTTAAAAAAGTAGTCAAAAACTACTGGCTACTTGAAAATTGTAGTTCGCTACAGTAGCGAACTACTACTACTTCGCTACTACCCACCCTTGTCTGTATGTGTGTATGTATGTATGTAAAGATGTTTGTCGCAATTTCGGGGAAATAATTAAGCTTTAGGACGTCAAACGAGGGAGGGGGGCGGGGGGGGGGGCAGTCAAACTTTATTTTGTATTGCGCACGCATATTCTTCTCAGGATTTCAGTTACAAGTTTATTTACATGCATGCAGTATGTTGGATTTTCACGGTGCAAACGATCGACAATATTTTGAATAAATCAGTTAAGAATGGCTTAATTTCTTCCCTGTGATATACATGAAGGCATTTAAATATAGATCTGCTATTTAGTGTTCGATAGAGGTGATGAAACAAAATGATTTTATGAATTTATCAGCAGTTTTAATAGCCCCACTGATCGTCTTGTGCATACAAGGAGTCAATTATCAGTTTATAGTGTTCATTCTATATGTTTATAGCAATGTGCTTTCAACACGTTTTAAAAACAAACCCGGAATGTCATTTATGCACGTCTTTAATAATTAATAACCAGGCTTAATAAGATTCCTATAGCAACTCAGTGTGGATTGCATATATTATTCAAAAACTCATTAATAATTCATGAGGAAAACACAAAGAAAAATCATAAGCGTGTCGCTATCCAAACGATAATTGGGACGAAAACTGACTTGGTATTTCTATATATGATATATACAGTATTCAGTGGCAAGCTAGCCAAGACAACTGGTCATGCTATGCTAATAAAGAATAATGTAAATAACTAAAAATTCTCATAGCATGACCTGTTGCTATGGCCAGCTTCGCCACTGACAGTATTATAATTATAATACAAAAGCAAGAAATTATAAATATTGAAGGTATTCATATAAAACCGCCCATGCCAATTAGAAAGTAGAAGTAGAATATTTAGCTGACCATCAACTTTGTGCAAGGTGTTCGACATTCAAATTGCACTTTTCCTACCTCCTGAACAGGCGCCTTAGGGGCTGTTTACATGTTGGAAGGTGGGGTGATTTTGATGTATTGAAATACATGTAAGTCACTTTAGGCTAAACGAAAGTTCAAATACTGGTTAACAGAACTCAAATGTTGTAGAGAAGATCTCGTAGTTCAAGAAGATTATTATTGCTACTTGAAAAACATTTCGTTTACAGTCAATTATAATCTATCTCTAGAAAATAATGAAGTTTTTTGCTGAATCGTGCACCTTAACTTATTTCAATACATTAAAATAATCCCGCCTCACATCTCGTCCTGGAAAAGTGGGATCATGTGAGCAGCCCTTCATTAAGCAAATTGTGCACGCTGCCTTTGATCCCTTGAGGCAGCACTTTCGTTGCGATAATAACTCCTATTCTATTCTATTCTATTCTATTTATCCACGAAAACAAACAATATTTTACCTTCAGTTTAATGGTTTCAGTGTCATCACTTGGGCATCTGGAATCCAGCAAGCTCTTTCTTGATTCAGATACAGGATCGACCACTGGTGATCTCGAGGTATCATTGTCTTCAAAACCTAAATCAAATTCCGACATACCAAATGCTGATTTTCCACTGTCGTTCATTGATATGCTCACAATGGCACTGTCATTAACCATAACATCAGCTGTTTTCTTACTTTGGGATTTCACTGTCTTATTCACGGGGACGTTACTAATGGAAGATTCCACAGTAGGCTTATGTCTGTCATTACTGAAATGCGTCTCGATCTTACCTCCTTGATTTTTCATTGGAAATGAAAACGAAAACGATGGTGCAAGGACTCGTCGGCCAGGAAACTTTATACCCTTTTCATTTGTCAAAACTGTGGAAGTGCCGTTTCCAATAGGCTTTTTTTCTACCATTTTTCGACCATTGACGTCGTTTGTGCGAAAACTATCAAATAGGTGCTGTACGGAAGGAGACAAACTCGTATTTTTAGTTTGTGAATTTAATTCGCCATTCGGTGATAGGGTTGCTCCAGTGGAACTCACGATATTATCTTTAGCGGCAATTAAAGAGTCCGCTTGAGATTGCGGGGTTGAGTTTGAAGAATGGCTTCCATTTCGTAACTCCCAAGGAGAATGGTTAACAACATCTCTCGTTTTTATACTTAATGGTGACGGCAACAAATTACGACCTTGGGTGGTATTATTATCTACAGGTATGTGTAGATTTCCTTGACCTATGTTATCAAGCTTATCTGTTTGGTCCAATGCCCAATGTTTTTGTAGCAATGTGGGTTGAGCTTTCGGCAGTTGTGTATTACTTACAGACTGTGATGAAAAATCGTATCCCTTATTGGAAGCAGCTGTTTCAGTTGGCCATGAATTGTGGAATGATGCTTGACTTAGTTGGTTGGACGAGTGCTGCCGCTGTTCCGAGACCTTTGGTTCCGAGATATCTAGTATATTTTGCGAATTCACATTGGACAATTTCTTGTTATGCTGAAAATTTCCATTGAGGGAACTCCAGGGTATAGGCTGGTCGAGCAGTGTTTGGTTGGATAAAGAATGCTCTTTTGTTTTCATCCCCTCCATATCTTGTTGAGGAAACGTATACTGTTTATGTTCGTTTGGCAACTTCGTCCTCTTGTCATCTACGTTGCGTGCAGAAGGTGTACTTTTTATTTCTCTGTTCACGTTGAGAGAGCTCTGTGGATGTTGATTTGGCATTGTTTGCTTGCTCGCTGGTAAAGGGCACTCTCTGTCTTCTATCTCTCGCGAAAACAGACGTGGCGACGGCATTCCTCCCGCGTTTAAAATAGGGTACGGAATATCCGCATAGGAGCGAGGAGAAGACGTAGTGCTTTGTGAATAAGAATTCCCTTCCGCACTTGCCAGATTATTGTTTATAGTCAGCTCTTGCAGCTCCAGTGATGCGGTGTTCACATTACTTGGTGACAACGGAAAGTAAGAATAGCTACCAGTTGTAGAGTTCTGTTGATTCAAATTATTTAACAGGTCGTATATCTGTGTGGTATCTCCGTTACCTCTATGGACGTCTTTCCCCAGAATACCTGCCACTTCCTGATCACTGGAGCTTGGTGATAAACGCCTTGTTTCGGAGACCTTCAAACTGGTGCTACGCGACAAGGATAGGAGAGAATCACCATGCGCTGGCCTGCGCGATGAATGCAACTTGCACGAACTTTGTCCAATAGTGTCACTGTACAGTGGTACGCATTCTGACGTTGCGTTAACCGTGGAGGAAAGCGGTACTTGTTCGCCATTCTCCACTCCGCTCCAACAGGAGCTTCGGGTGACACTGTCATCACGTCTACCAACAACGTTTTGCTTGTCAATCACATGTATAACTTCTTTTCCTGAACACTGTTTCAATGAATTTGGTAATTCTACCAAAGGATGAATCATGCTATTGTCGTCCCGTGACGAGTAAGCGTTCTCCTCGGGACTGATACGCGATAGGGTAGCTTTATTGACAAAACTAGCTCTTGGCAGAGGTTCGGATGCTGGTCGCATTGAAGCAGTCAAATGTGACGAGCCATTAGTGCTAGGAATCCCTGACGTATATTGTTTTGTTTTGGGAATTGTCGTTTCATCATTTGAGTGACGTTTTTGCCTGTCCTGTTGAACGGGAAAGTCATCATTATTACTTTCAATCTGTCTGAATCCAATTGTATCGCTAGCAGTTGACGACGAACGTTCAGGTTGGTACTTCATTGAGCTCGTAGATGACGGGTCGGGTGTAATTAAGTTAGTCGGTGACTCGTTATAATATTCCGACGTAGGTTTCATGCCCGGCTTCGTCTTAGTATTCCGTTCGTCGTCTGTTGAGCTCGAGCTTAGAGATTGTTTTGAGTCAGGTATTTTCTTTGCCAAGCGTTGAGACCTGCTAGGCAACACATTATCCTCTCCGGAACTTGAATCTAAAAACTCGCGGATTTTATTTGTGACACTTGATTTTACGTGTTCAGAAGTCGGAACGTTATTCTCTTCGATTAGTGGGATACCAGATTTGGCGAGAGATTTATTGCTATTCGTTCCAGTACTTTTTGCAGCCTCGAGAGCAAACGCCGGAAGTCGGCTAGTTGTTTGACATTGTGGCACGATCGGTTGTTCATTCGCGATTTCACCACATGAACTTCTCAGCGATTGAGTATCAGCAAGACTATCTTGCACGAGTGTTTGGCGTTTACTCAATATTAAACCACTCGACTTGCCCTCGCCCGCGTCCGCTGATGGGTCCGCCAATGTCATTGGATAGTTAATCAGCAATTTTAATATACTCTTAATGTTCTCAAATACTTCATCTGGATTGTAATTACCTTGAAAAGAAGATTACCATGTTGTTTCAAAGCGCTATTTTTCTTCATTTGTAAAGGCCAGATTAAAAAGTCGTAGGCAATTTTTCACTCACACGATCGGCCAGATTACACGCGTAAAAATTTCACAGTTTGCCAACACGATGCGTTCGCATTGCTTGCTTGCTCCCATGCAGTTGTTGACAAGTCTGGGACAAGTTGTTACCATCTCGTTACAAAGTTAACAGGCTCATAACAATCTGTGTCAACGAGTCTCGGGCGAGCTGTATAAAAGTCTTCTTAACTGTCCATTTTGTAGTTAAATAGTAGTAAACTCTCAAATACGTGATTCTGGTTGGTTAACTTTTGCTCTAACTGTGGTTGCATTTAACTAATTTTTATACAACTAGCCCCTGAACATGTTGTTAAGAAGGTGAATCTCGTAGTAACTTGTTAGGAACAGCCTGCATTAGTCTTGTTGGAACAACTTGTAGCAAGTCTGCTACCATCATCACCCTTGTAACACGGTGGTAACAACCTGTTCCAGACTTGTTACAACAACTGGGCTGGCGACAAGCAGCGCGAACACACCCTGATATCGGTTTGACAACAACCACGTTACAACTTGTTTGCCTATCTGTAACAGACTTGCGTGTTTTTATGTGTGTAGTCGGTCAAATTTCTAAATGCATACAAAGCAAAACTTTTGTGGGTTTCTGCCGGTCTATACGGCAAATTGGATTAAATGAAAAGGAAGTACATTTTGGCCAGATTTCTTCCAAATTTGACCCAGATCTTTCCACAAATACAAAGAAAGAAGAATGGTCTGCCCAATTCGGTGTACCCACGCAAAAATCTCACAATTTGACAACAAGATGTGTTCGCAACAGGCTTGTAGCAAGCTTGTCAACAAGTTGTGACAATATTGTTATTTTATCAAGTTGCTACAAGGTTGTCACTCACAACTTTACTCACAACTTATCAAGTTGTTGAATTGCGGGACGATAACAAGTTGTGGGAAGAACTTGTTACAAGCCTGTTAAATCAACAACCTTGTAGCAAGTTGTCCACAAGCCGTTGATAACTTGTCAACAAGTCAACACATCGTATTGACAAGTTGTTGGGACAGTATATGCATTGCTACAAGTCTGCTGTAGGTTTGTCACAACTTGTGCGTTTTTACGTTTGTACTTGACTAGCCGTGCCACATGCTGTGGCAATCAAATAACTTGTGGACGCTTTTTCTCCTATATCAGAATGGTTGTACAAGAAAAACTGAACAGTAATTCATCTTTTGAGTATTGAACTGTCTCTAGCCGTTTTTTGTTATACCTGCCCGTCAACTGAAATCCCAAAATTACGTCATTGCAAACAAAGAATATACATACCAAGAGAAGATATACTGTTGCTGTTTAATCTAAGAAGACTTGCTTTCAGTTTTTCTATCACTTGTTTCTCGTCATTATCTGAAGTCCTCTGAACTTTGGGATATTCTTTTTGCAGCAGTGGTCTACTATCTGTGGGCAAGAAAAACAGAGATTTTCATTTTCAAATTTGGAAGTTCTCAGAAGACTAGAAGAGGTAAATGGGTTCAGTATAGACATTCAAATTATAACAAAAAGGTGGATTTCTAAAATTCAATTTTTTTGAGACACTAATAAGTTACGGTTTATAATTCAATGAATTGTATTCAAAACACTTAAACTTCGTTAAACACTCAAACTACATTCAAACCTGATGTTTACCCATTCTTGGTTTGCAATTGATGTCATGGCGGCCATGCTTGAGAAAAGCTAACAAAAGAATCTCGTTATTAAAGCGATTGTATTTGGAGCGTGTTTTCCTCCAACATGGCCGCCATGTCTTTGTCTTGTAAATCTCAAGCGATTGATTGCAAACCACCACTACACCTAAAAGCCCTGTTACACGGTGCAATTTTTCATGCAAGTTGTCTCGCAATGTTTAAAAAAAGATTTTGATAATGCATTGCAGAAGATGTTACACACTGCAATGATTTTCATGCAACTCGCAACGATAGGGGACAGAGGCATGCGAAGAGACTAGGGAGAGGCGCTATTTGGCGCCAAATTTTAATTAAAGCGTGTACTAGGGTGAGCCAATAGGAACTATCCAAGCTATAAACATTGCGAGACAAGTTCCACGAAGCCATGTTAAGGCCTGATTCCACGGGCGCTTTTTCTCGGCGAAATGCGAAATATTTCGCCTGTTTCTCGTTCCCCAGGATTTAAATAAAAATTTAGAGTTAAACACCTCTCTCTCAGTTAGCAATAAGACTTCTCGGGCCGACAAAGGATCGGTGTACAATCCTCAGATGAATTCAGTTATTGAATGTATTGAGGCAAGAAATCAACCTAGAAACAATCCGCCGAGAGGGCCACGTACGAGCAATGTTTCCAAACGTAATTCCGCTATTCCCAGCCATCCTTTGCCCAAGCACTTGGTACCTTGCCCATTTCTAAGACGGAGAGGCTTTTGCCTAAAGGGTCCCTTGTGTGACTTCCAGCACAAAGATTCTCAATCGTCTAATAATCCAACCAATAATTCGTCGAATAATCCGTTCTATTGTTCGTCAAATAATCGACGAAGAGTGTCCAATAACCTACAGCGATACCCTCATAACTTGGGCTATACATCTTATCCAAATTAGCCCGCGTGCAGGCCCAAGGGAACTGATAGTGGGCCTGCAAGCAAGGCCTGGTATTTTGTAAAACGCCCCTTTTCATAACACGCCCCATTCGCGCGTCAATTGTCAAAAAAGAACCAATGACAGCAACCAAATATTAACAAACAAACTCGCATTAAAATGTTGCGGGGTTTTCTCTGCTTATTCAGAACATAAACTGATGGGTAAATGGCTGCGTTTTAACTCCAAAAAAGTCAGTAATTGCCAAATTTGCAAGTGCTCATTTTCAACTACAATCGGAACAGGCAAGTTAGGACGAATTTGAACAGAAAACCAGTCTCAAACTTCAAATCGTGAGGGAAGTCGTGCGACCACATTAGCATTTATAATGTGTACTTCTCTGTCGCCATTGTTATAAATAAATTGTCTCACTCATCAGATCGTGTGTGCAATTCTTGTTGGCGGCGGAAAGTACGAAATTTATTTCAGCTATTTCATTTGGTAAAGAACTCTACAAAAGAAAAGAGCGTTCAGAGTCCAGATCGTTTCGTTTCAAACGGCAATTTAATACCGTCTTCTGTTTCGCTCTCTCAGCGAAGCCTTGTAAATCGCAAAGTGTTTCGAATAGGCTTACATGCAACTGCATCTCAACATCAACCAAAAGATCATTTTCTTGAGTAACATATAACGTATCAAGTCTGTTTGAAATTAATGAAACTCAAGTGTATTAAAGGCTCTGTGGTAAAGGTTACTATAGTTTACCCCAGTCGTAATGTTGCTATTCCAACACCTCACGGCAAGCAATCCCCATTGGCATAACGGCAAAAACATCTCTTCCTTCAAGTAAACAATAAACAGTCTGTTCTTGTTCCATTTGTAATCGAAAAAGTTATCAATTTTCGAATTTTAAGCTTATCGAGATTTATCGAGAGCCTTTGTGATGAATCACTGACCTAATTATAGAATCCAACAGCAAACAGCCAATCAGAATGCCGCGTTCGTGGGCGAACGCGGAAAGTACAAAATACCGGGCCTTGCTTGCAGGCCCACTATCAGTTCCCTTGGGTCTGCACGCGGGCTATATCCAAATATATTACAACCTATTACTAATCATTTTCCTTTTCCTGTGAATCCAAGCCATTTCCCCCCGTTTCAACCCCCACAGTATCATCCAATGCTTCGACCATATGTATACCCACCACCTCTGTTGACATCAATATAACCCCTTTACGGCCCCCTGTCGTGTCCCCCTTAGCACCACCTACAATAACGTTTACTAGCATGCCTCTTTAGAAAAATCGTCCTGGAAAAGTGAAAAGTGAAAAGCAACATTTCAAATCAAAATAATTGTGTAAATAGAAATAATCTGATACACATTCAAACCTGTCCAAGAAATCAGGATAGTCCCTCGAGAGATACTAAGAATACGGAACGAACTCGATCTGTAAATTTTAATAATTTAATTTATGTCAATTGTACAAGGGAAAAGAAGACTTATTTTATGCCTATCAACTTTTGCCTGTTGAACACCAGATCAATAAATAGGAAAGAACTTTGTATTAATGATTATGTGTCTGAGAACGATATTGATATTCTAGCAATGACTGAGACATGGTTACGTGAGGATGATGAATTTTCTATTGCTGAAATCTGCCCAATGGGGTATCACTTTTATCACGTTACAAGGAAAAATGCACGAGGTGGAGGAGTTGGTCTCTTACTGAAGAAATATATTAAAGTCAAAAAACAATCTCAGAGAAAATTCTCTTCTTTTGAATATATTGATGTCACCTTGAACTGCCGTAATACCTGCACCAGGATGATTGTCATTTATAGACCACCTCCATCGAAGACTAATAAATTAAGCAGCTCAATATTTTTTGAAGAATTCTGCATATTTGTGGAACAGTTGATCATATTACCTGGCAATATATTAATGGCAGGAGACTTTAATTTTCATATAGATAACATTGGAGATTCAGATACTATTAAACTCAACAAGATACTGGAATCGTTTAATTTACAACAGCACGTCAGTGGGCCAACCACTGGAAAGGCCACACCTTAGACTTGATTATAACAAGGAATGAAGATAAATTAGTGACTGGTGTCAGAATACATGATCCAGTAATATCAGATCATCTTGCCACACATTGTACATTACAGTTAGAGAAACCACCATTAGAACAATCTGAAATTTATTATCGAAAATTAAACAATGTAAACATGGATAGTTTCAATGAAGATCTAAAAGTACTAGATTTAAATGACGATTATGATCTTTCAGTCCTTATTGATAAATATGAAAATACGTTGAAAGAAACATTATAGCAGCATCCTCCACAAAAACGACGAATTATAACTCTTCGTCCTTTATCACCATGGTACAATGAGGAGTTTGGTCAAGAAAAAAGAAATCGCAGGAAGCTAGAGCGCCGCTGGCGCGCATCTGGACTATGTATTGACAGACAGTTATATGTCAAACAATGTGAGACAGTGAATGCCATGATAAAGAATGCTAAGACAACATACTACTCATCGGTTATTTCCAGTAATGCACATAATCAGAAAGTGTTATTTAGTACGGTTGATAAATTACTCCATCGAAAGCCAGAAAAGCGCTATCCAACTGCGTCATCAACGACTGAACTCGTGAATAATTTGCAGATTTCTTCAGTAATAAGATTGCTATTATATGGAAAGAACTGGCCATTGATTCTTCCCACTGTAATCAGCGAAATCAAGAGGAACAATATGCACAATTCGTTAAATTCATTAACTTTCAAGAAGTCACGGAACATGAGATTGAAAATGTTATTGATAAAGTTGGTAAAAAATCTTGTGAACTTGATCCAGTTCCCGCAAAAATCTTTCAAGGTTGTCAGAAGACTCTCTTACCTATAATTACTAAGATCAGTAATAAGTCACTTCAGTCAGGTTGTATGCCTGAGAAACTAAAAGAAGCCGTGTTGAAACCAAAACTAAAGAAAGATTCGCTGGAGTACGAAGAATACACAAATTTCCGACCTATTTCAAATTTAAAATTCCTGTCTAAAGTAATTGTGAAGGTTGCTGCCGTTTAGCTTCTGGAACACTTGGCTAATAACCTCTTAGAAGAACCTTTCCAGTCGGCATATAAACGTTTTCATAGTGCAGAAACAACCCTATTAAAAGTACAAAACGATATTCTTGTAGCCATTGATAATCGTAAGTGTGTGGTGTTGCTATTACTAGATATGTCAGCAGCATTCGATACTGTTGATCACGAACTTTTACTACAACGAATGTTCAAAAGATTTGGGATAGATGGGCAAGTGTTGAAATGGTTTCAGTCCTATCTTCAGAATAGAATGCAAAGTGTAGTGATTGACGGTGTTAAATCTATCTCTAAAGACTTGCGCTGTGGAGTCCCACAAGGATCAGTTCTCGGCCCTATACTATATTTACTATACACTTAACCCCTTGGTGATATCATCAGAGGTCATGGCCTTGATTTTCACTTTTATGCAGATGACTCGCAATTATATCTCGCTTTTGAGTCAACCATTGAGGGAAAATTGGGAGCACTGGCACAAATTGAAATGTGTGTGAAAGAGATTGATTTGTGGATGGTCAAAAATAAATTGAAATTGAATGGGGACAAGACTGAACTACTAGTAATCAATGCACGAAATCGTTCATGCCCTGCTGTAGAATATATAGAAGTATCTAATTCAAGAATTCAACCAACTACTTCAGCACGAAACATTGGTGTAACTTTCGACCACCACATGTCTATGGATAAACATGTTACCAATATTTGCAAGAACTGTTTTTTACATTTGAGAAAAATAGCAAGAATAAAAGAGTACTTATCAACGTCAGATATCCAAACTTTAGTTCATGCCTTTATTACATCGAAACTGGATAATTGTAATTCTTTATTATACGGATTGCCTAAATTTCTTATTGATCGGTTACAGAATGTGCAAAACTGTGCTGCTCGACTGGTGACAGGAAGCAAAAAATACGATCATATTACTCCATTAATGAAACAATTACATTGGCTCCCCATCAGTCAACGCAACATCTATAAAATTGTTCTTGTTACGTATAAATCTTTGAATGGCTCAGCTCCACACTACATTAATAATATGCTAAAACCTTACACACCATCAGCAAATTTACGCTCCTCATCCAAAGGATTGCTTACCATACCCTCAGTAAAACTAGTGAACTATGGTGAACGATAGTTCTCATATGCTGCACCGAAACTGCCAGAGTATATTAGAAAGAGTGAGACCTTGCCTATTTTTAAAACCAGATTAAAGACACATCTTTTTAAACAGTATTATGACTAAGTTATTATTTTAACAAGATTATTAGCAATTTTATAGTATTTTATATATAGTTGTTGTTTTAATATTACCAACATACATAACATAAAGTAATTTTATATTCTTAACGAGAAGAGCATATAATTAATTTTTTAGTAATTTTATAGTATAGTAATTTTAGTAGTCAATGCATGTACTATGTTCTAACACTTAGTATATATTTTTAACACTTAATGTTAAGCGCTATTGAGCTATGGGAAATGGCGCTATATAAATGAATTATAATAATAATAATATTAAACGGTGCAATGACTCGTGCAACTTGTCTCGCAACGCCATTGCGAGACAAGTTGCATGAAATATTGCACCGTGTAACAGGGCCTTAAAATTGTTTTTCCTCATGCCAAATTTTTCGCGCGAAGCGAATTTTTCATTTGTCTTTGGTCT